>CM021102.1:401820403-401880822 GCA_007115665.2 Sequoiadendron giganteum | reverse complement strand
AACCCTTAAACACTCAACCCTAAACCCTCGACCCTCAACCCTAAACTATTAAACCCTTTACCCTCTACCTTCTAACCTCTACCATCAACCCAATACTCTCTACCCTAAACGCTAATCCCTACACCCTTAATCTCTCAACCCCTATAACCTCTACCCTATATATTGGACCCTCAACCCTAATCCCTTGACCCCATACCTTAAACCTCACTCAACCCTCAACCCTAAACCCTCTACCTCACTCCTATAAGCATTTTAAACACTAACCCTCACCTCCTCAACCCTCAAGCCCTTAATCCCTCAACCTCAATCCTAAACCCTAAAGCTCTACCCCTTACATTGGACCCTAAACCTAATCCTTCAACCATATACCCTCAAACCTATACCCTAAACCCTCTACCCTCAACCAAGTAAACCCTTAACCCCAAACCCTTCAACCCTAAACGCTTAAACCTTAAACCTTCTACCTATACCCTCAACCAAATAACCTCTACCATCAAACCTTAAAACCTAATACCCTAGAAACCATCAACCCTATAGGTCCTCCACCCTAATCCCTCCACCCTCCACCCTATACCCTTAACCCCTATCACTTTCTCTCTATCTATACATCTCACCTCTCCCTCCTTCCCTCCCACCAAACCTCTCTCATTGTCTCTATCTACCATCTCCCTCCACTAATGGATTTGACCCCAATTTCCAATGGTCGTTCGTCGGAATTTCAACGATCTATTGTCGGTCGACTGACGAATCACACAAATCAGCGCAGTTGCTCAATTTTCATCTATATCCCGATGGACAATAAAATATCACCCTCCCGACGCCAGCTCGTCGGAATAATGACGCCCATTCCATCAATCACGCAGCGAGCAGTGGTTGGACCGCAGGCGGAATACCATCGCCGAAGCGTCAGAACATCGTCATACATTCGTCAGAACCAGGACGATAGTGTCATCGGTCTAGCGACAAAAAATGTCTGGAGCACGAGAGACATACCTTCGCTAAAGCATCAGAGCAACAACATATAGTCATCGGTCGAGCGACAAACAATACCCAAAGCATGTGTGGCATACCGTTGCTGAAGCGTCGAAGCATCGACATACATTCGTTGGGATGGAGATGATAGTATCGTTGGTCTAGTGATGAACAATACCCGGAGCACGTGTGGCATATCGTCGTTGAAGCATTGCAGCATCAACATACATTCGTCGGGATGGAGACGACAGTATCGTCAGTCTAGCGACGAATAGTACTCGGAGTACGTGCGGCATACCGTCGTTGAAGGGTCGACGCAACGACATATAATCGTCGATCTAGTGACGAACAGTGCTCGGAGCACGTGCGACATAAGAGCGTCGAACACGCGATGCAATAGGGAAGTCATTAGGACGAAAGTTCATTGCACTCACAATGGAATAGGCAAGTCATTACGATGAAATTTCGTCGGATACATAGCAAGGTCGTCGGGTGTTTTTTTGGTTCGTCGCAATTTCGACGGAACAATGCATTTAAAAAAAAAAAAAAACTATTCGTTGAAATGTAGGCATATTGGGGTGACTCTGGGCGATATATAAAAGTAGTAGGAGGCTCCAAAGTGCATCCATAGGGATAATGAAAAGACATAAGGACAGGTCAATCAAAGAGAGAAAGTTGATGTGCCAAGACCATGAGCATTTAATAGGGGTAGTAAAAGACAAGATGGATTATCATCAATGCTCAGATTGGAAGACTTCATTACAAAAATTTAGATCACAATATGATTAACCCTGTTTGGATAAATGCATTGACATTAGTGTCAAGAGTTAAGAGGCCATTCAACTTTGCATTTCAATAAATTATTGTATGCATTGAGTAAGTGTTTACAAGGTAAAAAAAGGACAGTCATATGACTGTTTAAAATATCAAACATGTCAGTTGTTGTGTTTAATTAGGCTTATAGAGGCAGGGATTTATCATTTTTTGCATACATCTGTAGTCCAAGTTCTAGGCCTGCATTATTTGGTTACTATGTATGAGAAATGAGAAATGAATAATTATAGAATATGGAGGCTATGGATGATATTATGATGGCCACATTTGATGTTGATCAACAATTGGAGCAAAATATAATACCTATGATGAGTCATGAGATCAAGGGGACTATCATGGACAACAAGCACAACCTACGAACTGGATTCTAATTTTTCTAAAAAAGAAAAAATCAAACTAGTGAATATTAAACTACACACTACAATCTAAATTTGTGGAAAATGAGAAATTTGGTGAGAAAGAGTACCTGCAGTGCGTCTTGGATACTTAGCTAGTGTATTAAAAAATAGGATTGCAAATCCAAAATTATTCTCACTCTGAAAATTCAATAGAAAAATATAGAATGTTATCCTAGATGCTTAGCTCTTAGATAGTCAATAAAACAATATGAGCATGATTATGAATGGTTTTACCTGGTCCCACTCTTGATCTCCATGTTTGAGAGCCTTCTCTTTAAGACCCCATGAATCCAATTTGATCCATTGCTGCCAAAAGAGATATTAATTTGTAAACAAGGAGCCACATTTAGACAAACTGGTTATTGATTTCTTCTAAGAAATTTAGAGACTACACAAAGAAGATACCTGATGGGGATCATGTGGGCTTCGTAGAGAAAGCACTGCAATATGGCTTCGAGCAGAAATGAAAAACTTTGGATTAGCTTCACAGTAAATCCTAATAGCATGACATTGAAAGTTGCTTAGGTACTGGGTCCTCTCCCCTAGATTAAATTAAGGAAAACATTATTGTAAACACAATATGTATAGAAGAATATGAATGTAAAGGAAAATGGATATTAGAAAAACATAAATGTAAATAAAAGTAGTGTGAGCAGAAAATGAATCTAAATTGGTCTTGAAAAAATAAAATCATACCCAATTAGTATTAAGTTATATTGACCTTGTACTCATTGCCATTGTCAATCTTGAAGGTTACTTTAATGCCTTCTGTAGAAACTCTCTAGCCACGAGGCAAGAGAAGGCAAGAAAACCAAGTGTATATTGATGACTTCCTGACAATCAAAAAGAAAGAAGCAACCAGTCAACCCTATTAGAACAGAATAATCTTATGAATTGATTTTATTTGTTTTACTGGCTAATGGATAGTGGACCTAGTTCTTTTGAATTGAGATACTACTAAGATGTGTTGACTGGTGATTTTAGACTACCGATATTTTGCTTCAATCTCTATAAGTAACTTTTGTCTTAAATATATTCAAGATAACTTTGCAAAAAAATTCCTTGATCTCTTAGAAATTATGCAAATTATTTTGTTAATACTTCTCCATTTTGATATTTTCTTTCAAAAATTCATAGAAATATATGTAATGCCATATTTGAAACTTACAAATTTTAATTTTATTAGTTCTGTAATTATAGTATATGATTCCAACAATTGTGAAACGCATAGGAGATAAGCTGGATGAATGAAGTAAACTATGCAATTGGCAGGTGTAAAGCCAAATTCCTTAACCCTTTCCAGCATCCTTCTTTCCTATTTTAAAACATGTGCTTTGGAACAGGGCATGAAAATCCATGTAAGTATAATGAACAAGAGATTTTTGTGGTCAAATATTATATTACAGTAAGTTGAATGAATGTAAGTAGAGATATTTTAGCATACCTGCAGATGGTACAAAATTTCATGGTTAAGTGGAAGCCTCCCATCAACAAAAAGATCCAATTATCCGTGTATCTATCTCAATTGAGCCTCTAAACCCTTCAGAGCTGTCAAATTTTCCACTAACTTGCTATGCACAGAAGTCAAATTTTAGAGACCACTAAAAAAAAATAAAAAAATTACATTATGATCCAAATCCACACATAACACAATGTTCATAGTGAAAAGTTAGCACTTTCTTTCATCTTTGCATATTGATTTGATGCTTCAAACGATGCATTTCTTATATTGAAAAGTGCATTTCTTACCTTATTGAGCTTCTCTTTGTTTTGAGAATAGTTTAATATTCTCTACTTAACATGGCCAACCACATGAAGGTGGAAGCTCATTTGGCCCCTCGCCCCCGCCCCCTTGCCCCCCACATCACTCTCAATTCCCCATACCCGATCATATAATATTAATCATTAATTCATCCATTAATAACATATAACATTCATTTACTCATCTATTAATAAAATATAACATTCATTCATTAACATATAACATTTATTCATTAACATATTCACATTCATTCATTAACATATAACATTCATTTTTTCAGTTTTTACATATTATCAAAAATATGGTTGTCAACTTGTCATAATATGATTACAATCACTTTTTTTTTTGTTTCTTTTTTGCAGCTAAAAAAGCTGAAGTGGAGTATCATTTTCAAAATCATCTGTCCCCCCTTCAGTTGTTCCGAGCTTTGCTCATGATCTAATGTATGCCTAGTCATGTACTTGCAATGTGGACGCGGCTGCAAGGGGGGGTCTGCTGCATTAGCAAAGAAATGTTAAATTGATATGTTCTATTATTATTGTTACACGTATTTCATTAATTAAAAGAACATCAGAGTGGTGCTCTTTACCTGAATTGGCCACATCATGTTCCTGATATTGTCTTATAGCCTCATGCTGAACATGCTGAACACCCTCTAAATCCTGATCTGGAGTTGAAACATGAAAGATTACATTAATTAATACACCAATTGCAATTAAATATGTTTAAAATAACATTAGAGTGGTCCTCTTTACCTGATGGAGCCACATCATGTTCCTGATCTTGTCTAGCCTGATCATGCTCAATATGTTGATCACGCTCTACATGCTCTAAAGTTGAAACACAAAAGGTTACATTGATTAATACACCAAATCCAATTAAAGATGTTTAATTGTATTAATCCATATTGCATTTTGTATAGCACATGAATACATCTAGTACCGGGATGCACACCATGGCCTTCATCGGCAGGTTGCACTCCACCCTCACTAGGCTGCATTCCAGTGTCATGTGCAATATTATCATTGCTTATCTGTGTAAAACAAATATGCACATTATTATGGTAGAAATTAATATTGAATAGATTGCACAAGTATTCAATTTGAAATAAACTTTATTGAGTTTATTTACCTACGTGTTGGATGTAGTGGAAGATTGTGTTTGCCCACTCGAGACTCTTAGCTGTTCAGTCAGGGCTCCATAGCCTTGGTGGAAGGAAATCTTCAGGTCCTCTTCTGTGGGCACTTTGTTGAAATCAAAGCCCTACGTTTTTGCATGCGATCATGAATTTTTCTTCCATGGTGTGATAAAACCAAAATTGTTTGCAATTTATTATTTGGATGCAATATTTCATTTATTGATACTTACAAATCGTGCGGTTGTTTTCATATAACCACCAGAGCCAAGTTTGTGCTGCCCGTGTTTTTCTAGTCTTTCCTTTGTTGCCTTCAATGTGTCGGGCAGCCTATGAAAAAATTGAAATACGTTAGATTATGTAAAAAGAAAGAGTAATCAGTATATAATTAAATTTTTGATACTATCACATACCTTGCTTGGCTCGGTGGTGTCTTTCCTTTCTTCTTTTCAGCCTTCTCCTTTCCATCCGACACCAAGTCCTTCCACTCCCTTTCCAAAATCATGGGGGGACACTCGTACTTTCTGTTCTTCTCTAAATGTGACCTATATTGGTCCCTCACATACTTTAGATAGGTACTAGCTTTTTTAAGGACCTTGGTTCAGTTGAATGTTTTATCACCGAACAACACAACTAAATGGTTAATGAGCTCATCCTTTAAATCTTGATTTTGGGCTTTCCATCGTGTACGTATGGTGGGCCCGAAGAGGTCCAATGTAATATCACTTAGATGTTTATAAAAAACATCATTTCCTGCAAAATAATTATGGGATCATTAGTCTATAAAAAGTGATCAATGAGTAAATTTCAATTGGATTATATATAATAATAATTAAAACATTTTAAAGTACCTGGGACCTTCTCTATCTTTATGGGAAGGAAATCCTCGGTCACCACAAATGTGACCAGCAATGTTCTCGTACTAGTAATATGGGAAGATCTAGGAAATGCTGCTAAAACATCACCAGTAATAGCGGCCTCTGTATCCATAGGTACTGACACATGTGGTGGTATGTGTTCGCTGCCAGACGGTGGACTACTGAATGCTTGCATGGTATGTGTTGCCAACATTTCAGTTGACAATATAGGCACAGATGATGGGTCTGGATAAAGTGTTGTATACACAAGAAGATCAGGATTGACACTTGTACCACCCCCTACTTCCCAGGAAATACTTGCAGTACCTTGATCATGGCCAACAACATGATGAGGACGCAAATAATCTTGTAAAAACAACACATATTTTAGTTCATGAAATAAAAGAGTACAACATATAAAACCATGAATGAAATTATGTTATAATTAAAGATCTCATGACAACTTACTTGCAAGTTTTGTGCCCTCTCAGACAATAGTTTAACCCTTTCTCTTATCTCATCTGTTTGAGGCACTATGAATACCAACTTAAGGATTTCTTGATTGCATTTTTTTTGGGCCTTCCTCATCATATCCGCAGGGTTTGTGGAAAATGTGATGTCATCATCGTATAATAGTGACTCCACCTCCATATGGATGTTCTTCTATATTGTTGGTGCCTTTCCTCAATCAGCCAACTGCAACAAGAATATTAAAAACATTATTGAAATTAACCCAATAAACTCATTAAAAATAATAATAATAAAACATTTTGCTTGTATCTAATTTGTAAAATTATAACGAGGTAAAACTGTCGGATAGAAGTGCCTGAAGATGGATAGCGATTTGCACTCTGGGCTAGAGCCTTCCTTGTATGATCAATGTCCCGCTGTGACAAAAATTAAATATAAAAAATATTACTGAAATGAAACCATTAGACTTACAAAAAAAAACATAGTAATAAAATGGTATATTGGAGTCATTAATTGGAGGTTGGGTAAAATGGTATATAGTATATACCACCCCCATAGTAATTTTCTTTGTATCTAAGCGATTCAAATTGTAATCGATTAGCAACTCTTCCCCTCCAGCTATTGATTTTATCACACATAAAAATACACAATTTCCCTCTCATGCCTCGAATATACAATTGGGTTGCTTATTTGTTGACCCAGGTCATGTACTATTTATAAACCCTGCAATATTCCCTGATGCTTTTGGCCTCCCGTCAATGTACCTAGCCACTCCTCTATTTTGATCATTATCTTTTAGTTGTATATAATTTGCTGATAGTGCATACCTACCCATACTTCGTGTATATCGAACCGGCCGCATCCAGTCTTTGTAACTGTAACAGGGTCCAACATACTCCATAAACTTAGTAACTTTTTCATAACAGACCTTTATGCCATCCATGGAAAATAGGCCCAAACCATGTAATGACGATGGTGCTATGCGATATATCCTCTCGTTGACACAAAAATCAGTGTTTATTGGAGGAAGTTTCTTGGGTACCCATTGTTTCTGTAGATGTTTGTACCTCAAGGGCACCTCGATGTCACCTATGCTCTCATCATCATAAGAACATGACCCCCCTTTAGCAAGAAAAAATTCCATGCGTTTACGGAATTTTCTTCTAATCTTTTGACCTCTAGTTGGTCTCCCTTTTTTAGACCTACTGCATGTCTCACTTTCCTCTTCTCTTCCTGAATTTCCCTCGCTTGAGGAAGATAAATCTAACAAATACCTATTTGGTGGTACCTGCACTCATAAGGATGTTGGATGAAGTTCTTTCATGGTGATGTGATCCAAAGGTGACATTATGATTAATCTATCATTTCATCGCTAGAATTTGATAGGCTATAAGGTAATCAAGTCTTGATAGATTGCAAGTTATTATTACTACCGTCCAAATGTGTCCATCACAAATCAAATCTACTTAACATTTTAACTCCAAAACTTTGTAACAAGTGTTAAATGTGACTATGGTCCACCAGTTACAGAACCAAGGCGTGAAATGTATTCTCTAATTGTAATCAAAGGACTTTTCCTCTTCATTCAAATAAATAAAGTTGAAGGGAAACACCACCAAGTGGTTTATTGGACACCTGCATGACTAAAAATAGCAGTAAATTTACATTTAATTTCCATATGTCTAAGTGGTTTATGGGGAGGGAGTGTGTACTAGGCCTGGTAAAGTCATCATAAGTTTATCAATGTTCTAATTCTATATGACAAGGTTTCAACATCTTCAAATAGTGAAAGTTAGTGCTCATAGTCATTTAAAACAACAAAATTTTGATTATGTATGATGGTAGGATTTGATAACTTAAAAGAATTGGCTACCCAACAAACTTAAAGTTAAAAGAAACTTTTTCAGTTTAAGGGGTTAGCACTTTCTTTCATCTTTGCATATTGGTTTGATACTTCAAACGATGCATTTTTTATCCCACTTCTATCATATTGTATTCCCATCCCATTGCAATTGTTGGAGGAGTTGATACCAAAATTTCATATCAGATACCACATTCTTGAAGCAATTTTCTGTGTTTTTACAATTTTTCTGAAGTTCTTTTGTGTTGTATGGATCTATACAAGCTTGAAATGCTCTGAGATCATTGGTGTAGATAAATATATGTGTTCCCTTTAATTTGCATTTGTTTTGAAGTTCTCAATCACTATTTTGTGGGATTAAACAATCAAATATAGGGACTGCCCTGTTGTGCCTGTGTAAGGGTTTGAGGGCTAAATAGAAATGACATCCACCAATCCACCCACTATCTTGGAACTGTAACTCGGTGGATTGGCGTGCATCATGGTGGATTTGATGGAGTTTCAAATCTTGTTCTTTGAATTCCATTTATGTTTTTCCCTTGTCGTGGCTTGTTACATTGTTTGGGAGGAACCTAAGGTTGGGTACGTTTTACCTTGGCTTTCATAAAAATCCGAATGTTCCATATAAAAGCTTGGGTTAGATATATTCGGCCGTTACCTTTTTGGAGTGGGTATTAAAATGACTTATGTCTCATTGTTTCATATAGGCCGGGCCCTTTTTTATAAATTGAGTTAAATATTTTGCCTAACTTTATTACTTCCTAAGTTTAGGTTGGCCCGTGCCCTATGTTACTGATATTAGCCCAAACCTAAGGGGAGGGTTAATAATCAAAAGACCTTCTGAAACTTCAACTACAGAAGCTACAAATTTGACTGTAAATGTGGCCAAATTGGCCCAAAAGACAACTAAACGAGAAGAAGCTGAGAAGAAAAGTTTGATGGAGAAGTATAACACCATTATTGAAGAGTATACTAGAATGCAACAAAGGAATGTTGTAATGTCCCTGTTTTTAGCACTTCATTTTTTAGTGTTTGGTAACCTATTCCTAGTGTGCTGTCGACAAGTCAGTGGCAGAATTAGGGTTTTCAGTTGTTTGATTGGTTCTCTTGAAGATTCAGGGTTTTGTTTGCTGGAGTTTGGATGTTTGGATTCTGGATTCCTTATGGCTTTTCAGAGAGCTTCACAGAGGTATGACTTGCAACGACTTTGGGCAACCTTTCCGAACTTACTATTTTTAGTAAGTTATGACAGCTACATCTCAGAGTTTGGGAGTTTGGATTGCGGACTCTTTTTGGGTTTTCAGAAGGCTTCGCAATGGTGTCGTATGCATTATATTTCGAGCAACTTCTTGAATTTACTATTTTTAGTAAATTCTATATTTAGCAGTGGTCCAGTCAGCACCAGCTCAATCAACTTTCCTCTTCTGGCAGTTCATTGGGTAATTCTCATTTTTGGCTTAAGGGGTTCATTTTGGAGAAATAAGTTATTTTAAGTCAAAATGTTTTATTTTATAAATACCCCTTGGCCTAGTGATATAACTTAAAAGTTGTTTTAAAGAAGGGGACCTTGAGGGGTATTTTCTCATGAAGGAAATATTTTTATATTTCTAAAAGTCAATAATTGCTCAAGGGAAAATGGACGCCAACTTTTGGAGAAAAGATGATTTTAAATTAAAGAAAATTTTCCTTCATGAAAAGGGACGCCATTTTGAAGGAAGACTAGGTCAAAACCCTAAAAGCATCTTGAAGTTAGGGCGCACCTTCTGGAAGCTTCTGGAGGGTCTTCTCAAAATTATAAAAAGGGAGCCTTGGGTCTTCATTTCTCATCTTATATTTGGAATATTGTTATGCTGCCGAAATGGTGCTGGATTGCTTCGAGGAATGAATGCCTCCTAGCCTTGGCTCGACTTCTTGCTTGAAAGACAGCAACTAGTGGAGAGTTAAATTGTAGTTGAGTGAGATTTGTAGTGAGATTTTGCATTGTAGAAGTTGTTTTGCATTTGTAGTTCGGTTTCTTGCATTTTAATCAAATCTAGAGTTGCTGATTTTTGTATTGCAGATTGAAATTTATACTCATAAGTCTTTGGGCGAATTTATTTTGGTTCTGGGTAGTTTACCCATGCATTTTCTAGCCTTGGGCACCCCTCTATGCCAAGTTGCAGATTTTTTAGAGGTGTCTTGGATTTTATCTTGTTGGTAGAACATTTCTTGAGGCTGTACCATTCTGTTTTGCCTGGCAAGTGTTTAGAAAAAAAAAATACTTCAATTTTTTAGCTTTTTTTTGTCTAGTCTTCATTGCCATCAACCTAGCTTTCTTTTGCATCAAGTCTCATGTCATTCTGGCAAGTATTGAGTGAGTTGTGAGCATTTTAGTGGATTCTAGGGTTGCTGGTTATGCATATTAAGTTGCTGTTCTATCATATCAGCTTGCGTAAAGTCTATCTTTTGAGTTGGGTTTGGGTTGAAAGTCTTTGTGATCATTGAGGAGACATTATACTATATTGCAGCATTGTTAGAATTTCTTATGCTATGTATTTGGTAGGCAAATCTCTAATTATTGTAAGCTGAATAGTAGTACTGTCAGCAATCTTACTTTTTCTCTGTTATTTCATTGTAATACCCGCTGGATAAGTGGAAGAGGTTGGCTTGCCGCCTATTTACTTTGATTTGCATTGTAATATCTTACATCTCCGCCCTATGGTAGCTCCATTCCCACTCTGGGTTTGAAAGCACATTCTGGGTGTTGAGTTTACTTTCAGCATAATAGAAGATAGGGATCCTCTGACCATATGCTCGTCGTCATCCGGCGCATTCTTGGTTAGAGTTATTTATTCAGCATTGCTTTGAGATCCTCTGACCATATGCTCGTCGTCATCCGGCGCATTCTTGGTTAGAGTTGAATTCCGCATCGTTTTGGTTTTAAGTGCTAACCCTAACAGATGTGTGTTGCTTTGCTTATTGTTATTGAAAATTTGAAAAATTTGGCTTGGTATATTTCAAATGTTGAGCTGCAAACTGAGGTAGACAGGTTGAAGTACAAACATGTGGGGGAGTCTTCTAGTGCTCTTGGTACCCTGGCCATACATTCTACATCAAGATCAGTACCTCCAACTTCTCCAATTGTTTCTACTCCTGGGTCCCCCATCTAGACTCCTGCTCCTAGTCCTTCATTAGAGCCAATTGAAGAGGAGGTTGAGTAATCTGTAGATCCCACCAAATAGCAGATGCTTAATAAGATTAGAGAGCTACAGGTAGCTCTAAAAGCAAGTGAGAAGGGAGCAGTTTCCAAATAAAATGAAGTTGTAGACACAGTTTTTAGGCATTTGAATTAGGGAGTTGATGGTAGATTACCATCAGTTTATTCTTTATATTCTTTATTCTTAGATTCAATAAGAAACATTACTAGGGATCAGGAATTAGTTTTACCTTTAGTTGAGAAGTGGATCCCTAGGGCCAATGACCTAGATGTTATGTATAAGGCCTCTAGATTTGATGCAGACAACAGGCCCCAATCATTAAGGCCTACTCAAGTTTTTGTAAAATCACTGCAAGGTTTTCAAGCCTTACTTGATGATTTGAGTAGGAAGATTAAGGAACTGGTAAAGAATTTTGATGACAAGAGTGGCACATCTTTAACAGATTTACAGGGATTGCCCTATTTTTCCTATGTAAGGGTTTGAGGGGTAAATAGAAATGACATCCACCAATCCACCCACTGTCTTGGAACTGTATCTTGGTGGATTGGTGTGCATCATGGTATGATAGAGGTTCATTTCATTTAGGGGTCTTTTAAAGCAAGAAACTTGGCATTGAATTGACGCCCTAGGGCTGACAGGGGCAATTTTATTTTGAATTTGTGGTTGTTAAGTCGGGGTTTATGAATTTGATGGATATCTTGGTAGAGTCATGGTGATACTATTTGATGGTCCAATCTCTACTTCGAAACAAAAATATCTTTAACAACTCTAAGAGCTATAATGGGATGGCATTAAAGTAACCTTCATATGAAGGATCTTCTAATGAAGGACCTTTGAATTAAGGTCTTCATTTGAAGGTCCTTCATGCCAAGGTTCCTTTTATAGAGCATTTTGGACATGAAATATTTAAAATAAAAAATACCTTCATTTGAAAGTCTTGACATGGCATCATTTTTGAATGAAGGTTCTTCATTCAAAGGTCATGACAACATCACCTTCAAATGAAGGTTCTTCATTAACTAGTATTTTGTAATTTTGAATGTGTGATAATAATTTAGGGTTGAAAATAAATCCATTTGAGCCTTTTATAAATGAAAGGACATTTGATGCAATCATATGCCTTGTCAAAATTTTAACTTAATAGTAAGGGCATCATGAGTAGTTTGTTGGGCCCATTCAACAATCTGCGATGCAAGGATTGAATTGTCTAGAATGTATCTACTATCAAGAAAGCCAATTTTTTTACCTCTATGACTATAACTCAAGCAATATGTTTAATTGTGATGGCAATGATATTGACAAGGATTTTATAATCTAGGTGTTGAGAAGCATAATTGGCCACCATCCTAGGAAAGATTCTTCATTCTCACTTTTAGGTGTTAAAATTTAATAATATGTATATTGATGAAAGAGCCCAAAGAGCCTTTCCCCATGTTATCCAAGTACACATAGCAGCGGTCTTCTCTTATACGGTTGGACATGATTTCAAGAACTTAGCTAGGAATTATTCATTTAACCTAAGGTTTTCTCATAATGCCATCATTGGAAAAGTATGATCAAATTCTTCTATTATGAAGAATTGGTCTATGTGCCTCTAGTAATCACTATAAAAATGTGAAAGACTAAGCTATTTTATTTTTTTTGTCTTATCTTATACCATTTTACGAGAATGGGGGGGCCAATGTACGAGAAGATCTTTGGAAACTAGGCATGAAAATTGTAGGTTAAAGAGAATGGGGGTGCCAAAATTACAGTACTCATTGTCCCTTGGTCGTCGATTTTCCCTGAGTGCCCTCAACCTCATCCGCGGTACTGGTATTGACCTTGTTTTAGCTCCAAACTCTTCGTCGGTGTTGGTATTGACCTTGTTTTCACTCCTCCAAAATCTTCCTCGACGTTGGTATTGACCTTTCACTTGTCCAATTTGATGAGCTACAACCTGGTTTAGTTAGGTTTTAGAGTATGTTAATTAAATTTAAAATTATGGCGCCATTGAGAGTAGTGAATATAAAGCAAGCAAAGCTATTATGGTGTCATTTAGAGTAGTGAATATAAAGTAAGCCAAGCCTATTATAGTCATGAGGGAAATAATAAAACTCCTAGGATACTTTGTGAAACCATTTTCCTTGGTTAAAGGGAGGCCATAAAATATTCCTTTGGATTTTTTCAATCTTCAAATATGAGGATTAATTGCAAGGTTGTTAGTAACATGAGTAATGGAAACGTGTGCAACAAGAATTTTTGAACACACATGGAATCTCCTTTCCAAAGAAAGGGGCTTCATAATTTAATATGATAATTTTTCTCAGCTCTAGAAATGATATGTTTCCTTAAAGAGGAAGGAGAAACCTAAAAGGTAAAAGAGATTCTTAGGAATCTCACCACTTCCTTATGATCAACCCCCTTCTATCCATAGGAATTGAACGAATTGGGCTTGGATAAGAATGATTTCCTATAACATTGAGTTTTATGCCACTATATATTTGACCTTAAAGCTTTCCAGAAAATATCTAGGCATTGAATATCCTAAATAATGTCACGTTTGTCCTCTAAGAGAGTGAGAAAGGAGTCATTAGAAAAATGACCATTGAATAGCTGGGCTAGTGATGGCAACGTTGATAGTGAGATGGGTGGTCATAGAGGTGGCCTACAAGCTATATTTGGAAAAAAAGAAGGATAGAAGCCATTGATTGGAGTAGTGAATATTGACATTGGTGTTTCCTTGTCCAACAAAGGGTCACTATGAGAAATGGTGTTGGATTTGGCATTGGCATTTACTCTTTTCTTACAAAAAAAATGGTGATAGGCTAGATGTGTCTAATACTAGAAATATTCTCCCCTTCCTCCCATGAAAACTTTTATGGGAGAAGGAATACATGATAATTTGAATTGTAATGAAGAGTCAATGTAAAATAAACTACTCCCTCTACTATCATACATGTTTTTGGGTTTATTCTTTAATTCTTCATGCTTGGAAAATTGCTCATTTGGAAATGGATTAAACAAGTGGAAAAACTTGGGCATGCATATGAGCTTTTGAATTGGAACCTAAAGGGTATTTCGTCAAAGGAAGATTTCCCATTTCTAACACTTTTTTGTTGACGTGAGTTTAATAATACTACAGCTCGTTGCACCATAGAATTTGTTAGAGGTTTCCTAATATGACATCTCTATATGATCCTTGCTTAATTAGTTGTTGGCTTTTATCTTTTCCTTTTTCTATTAATGACTTATTATATGATTGCATAGATGATATTTTTAATGTCATTGGGCCATATCAATCTATATGAAGTTGCTTTACTTCTCAAAGTATTATCAATAACCTTATTAATGAAAATAATGAAATTGTCATTTAATGGGTGCTTGGGGAAGGGTATTGAGTTTTACCCTAGTGATAATTGTTGGTGTCTATGTATCATATTGCTTTGGATCAAGAGGGGTATTGTTATCCCTTGTGATTATGTTTTAGGAAGTCTTCAAATGGATGCTATTTCCTTCAACCAAATTGATGTCATTAAATAGGCTTGTTATGAACCCCTTGCAGGTTGCTTGGATAATGTTAGTATTGGTAATTCTGGTCCTTCTAATTATTATGCCCAAGCTTCCATAAATATGCATTTACTTAAAAATAATGATATAGTCACTTCAATCAAGTCACTTATGCTTGGGAGGTTTCTCCATGGTATGATCGTATGAACAGGTTAGTTTTGCATGATACTGAATATGCCTCAAATTTTTGCGAAGTCTATTCTCTTAGGCGAATGCTTGTGTTTTATTCCTACTAAGTTTCAAATGTATAATATTTCTTAGTTTAATATTTTTTGCAAGGGTTTAGATACTACAGGGGATATATGATGCCACACTAAACTCACATCCCCTAAGGAGGTGAGAAATAATGCCATACTATGACATTTTTTTAAGAGGGTAGAATTTCTCCCTACTTTGAGTCCCTATGTTGCTCTGGTCAAGTCCTTTCAAAATAATTTGCTACTTCATAAAAGGATAAAAAGGTTATTGTGGGCGATGTTAGATTTCTTGTTTCAAAGGAAACCATCAGAGCTGCTACTAGGTTGAATATTGAAGGTAGGAAGGTCATTAATAGGGAAAAATGATGGACACATAAACCATCAACCAAATTTTGAAAAGGGGAGAACTCATCGAATTATAGAATGGTTTTGAATGATGAGTTAAGTAGAGTGCCAATTAAGCACTTCAGTGTTGAAGGTATTTTTAAATGTGTTTTTCATTACCATTTCTCGTATGACCATCTTAAACATAATAAGATTGCTTGTTTTCCTTATTTTGTCCTAAGTTCTCTTAAGTGTTTAGGTAAGGAGGTCTTAATGGATAAATTTGTGATGCCTCTACACGAGGGGTTAATTTTTAGACTCCATAAGTCCACCTTGCTATGTTCTCTTAGAATTCTGTTAGCTCTCTTATTTCAAAGTCTAATCTATTCGCTACCCCTATTCTTATCAAAGCTAAAGGTGGGAATCTTAGTGATTTGCATGATCCCTCTCCTCCTAAGGGTAAGAGAAAACCTATCAAACATTCCTCATTCCTTGTCAAGAAAAAAATTACATTTGATGATGTGCCTAGTAAAGTGGTGGAGGGAAATCTTGAGCTTGGTAAAGTTGTGGCTGATTATGATGACTTAGGTTGCCCTAATATTTTTGCCATTGGTTCTCTATTGAAGGTTGTATCTCATATCCATGTGGACATTCCTAGTGATGTTGACATCTCCAAGACTAAGAGTAAAAACCCTAAATTTTAGTCCTCACTTGTGGGCAACAACGACTAAGGTTCTTATTGTTTCTACTATTAATAATAAGATTGCTATAGGAAAACCTTTTAAGGGGAACCTTGTAAGAAGATCTAATAGGTTGGTGGCCATAATTTCTACTACCCCTAGCACTACACCCAATGTAGAATTAGTTGTTTCTAATTAACAAAAAAGGCTTTGTTGATCACAAGGACAATGACTGCATCAATAGTGGGAACAAAGAGTTCAGTCACTCTCAAGACTTCATGTAAGAGGAAGATGTTTCTCTTTCCAATGAGTTTGGTGTCAACCTTTTTCAGAAATGAATGTTCTTTATGATACTAAGTCTTCTAACATAGGGGATGATTGAATTTAGTCCCTAGAAATGATATGGTGTCCATGGATGATGTCAAGGGTTAAGGAATTTAGGTGGAAAATAAGTTTGATCTTATGCATTTATGTTCTCATTGTGGCCATAACACCAATTCTATTAATTATTTGGAGAAAATTCTAGAAACTTTGGAGGAAAGAGTCAATAATGTGCTTAATTTTAGTAATAAGGTGATCCATAGGTTACTTCTATGCTTCTACTCCAGAATGTTGTGTGGGAGTTCTAGAAAAGAAGGTTGAAGGGTAATCTTGATAGTCTTGTTTTAAAGAAGGATAGAAAGAAATACCCTAAGGATGATATTTTTTCTTTCCTTTTTAAAGATTGGGGATATGTGACTCCCCAAAAGAAATGCTACAACTTGTAGTTTTTTCTTGTTGTTTGTTAGTTATTTATGTGCTATTTTTCTTTGTTCTTCTATTAATTATTTATAGTTAGTTATTTTTTTGTTTTTCTTTTCATATCCTCCGGGCTTGCTATGTAATAGGGTTGGGACCTTGGTTTCCCAATTTATATATAAAAAATAACCAAGTCGATTTATTTTTTGCAATTATTGTGATAAAGTGAGGATTTGGCATAGTTTAATAAGACATCTCACTATTTATTGCTAAATCTGTTGTATTTGCTTAAGATATCTTAGAAATAATTTATCCATGTGTAACACAATAGTTTACAAATATGGATAGTGATGCCTAGGTTAACTTAGATTTTCACTTGGAATCTGGAGTAGACCTTTAAGAATTAAATTTGGAATCTAATAGACTATGTCAAGGCTTCATTAACCACATCAAAGATAAGTATATTCCTTTTAAACTACCTTATAAGCTAAAATGAAGTGGCCACCATCGGCAATCATGTTCATTCATAACAGTCAAGATTGCAGGGAACGATCAGGATCAACTGATGGATGATTGGCGGTCATTAAAAAATCATTCCAACATCTAGCTCCCTCGACGACATGTCTGGGAACTAACCCATGTTGGCCCTGTTACTGCATTCACAGGGTTCGGTACGTTGGGTTCCCCACAAAACCCCTCACTTTATAGCTTGGGAAAAATGATACTTCCTCGCTCCTAAGACTATGATGAACACCTGAGTCACTATGGGACTCGAGGCGAGAGCTACTTATTTTCGCTCTTGGAAGGAAGAGTACTGGAACACCCTTTCCATTTGGTGTTCGGCTATGGACTCTCGGTGCAACCTGGTTGCATCCCTATGGTGCTCCTTTCCTTGAACAACCATACCTCCCTATATAAGTTATTAGTCCAACTACTAGACACCGGTAGGATGACACCGTACTCTAGGCTGACTCCCCCATTTATGACTTCTCATCACCAATAATAACCCATGCATAGGGACCTTCGACCCTTGAATTGCAGACTCTTCCTAGCTTGGCTAACATCTTGATGAGTCCAACTCACCTTTTAGAGTTGCCTTACCCTTGCAACCTACCTTAACTCGCCATGACTTGGAACTTCTTTATGCTCCATGCTGCTATGCCCATGCTACCCCGGGTAACTCGGCTTCAAAATTAGAACCTTGTTGTCCCAACTCGCCCTAAGATTCAAAAAAGAAAAAAGCAAAGAAAAATACGCCTCGAAAATGATAAATCTCGGTGTATATTATATAGATTACATATAAGGTATATAAGCTAGTTAAATCATTATAATATTGTTAAATCATTAATTATATTACAAATGAACACTGCTTTCAAATTCTTCGTTCTCTGAAGCATTGGTTCTTGCATTTGTTCTTGACACAAGCAACATCCAATCGTCGATTGTGGGATTGGCATCCTTAATGTTTGTTAGAATTTGACAAAATATTTGTTGTTCTTCATTTTGTCCATCTTGTCGAAAAACACAACTTAATGTAATGACCATTTTGAATTCTTCCCATAGTAGCTTTTCTCACCTTTTTCTTTCATATGGAGCCATGTCATTTACTAGAGGTAATTGTGCCAAGTCTCCAACTAAAATCATGTAGATATGCCTGAATATAAAATATTTAATTAAATTGATAAGTATGAATTTGTATAGAAGGAACCATAATAGAATTGAATAAAAAATATTGTAATGTAAAGTTATCAAAGTTAGCAATTTCGATCCAGAACTCACCTCCAAAACATTGGTTACTATTTTTTGGGAATGCTCGTTGAAGCCTGGAATCTATGTTTTCAAGCAACCTCTCCCCAAAGAAACTCGTTTCATCTATCAATATGTATCTGACATGTGATATTTCTTCTTGGAAATTTGTAAGTCTTGTCCCTTCTAGTTCATTGAAATCTCTTATTGGAATTCTTCGCTTTGAATGAATGGTTGAAGCACCAATGTTGAATTTTGCAACTCCAGTAGGCGTGAATAGAAGTAGAGGAGATTGTTTGGGAGAAGAATTCTTTTCTAGTGCTAGGTTATGTGTTAGGTTATATAAGGTTAGGCTATATAATGTTTGAGCCTAGCCTCAAACACTACAATTAGGGCTGGGTTAGGTTATGTGTTTTCTTTAGGGTTTAGGTTTGGGATTAGGTTTATGGTTATGGTTAGAGTTTAGGGTAATCTCTAAATTTAAGTTTAAGTCGTAGTTGATTATTTTCCCACAAAAGGAAATTAGATCCATTTTTTCTCATGTTCATTATAGCCAACTATGGCTTAATCTTAAATTTGGACCTTTTCTTGAAACCTAACATCATATCCCTAATCTAACCATAACCCTAACCCTAATCATAAGATTGAATCATACCCCGACCTTAACCCTAGCCCTGACAATAAACCTAATCCTAACCCTTACTTGGAAACTAAACCATCATTTTCTCATTAATGTAACCTTGACCATAACTTTAACCCTAACACTATTTCTCAAAACCATAATCTTAACCATAACCCAAATCCTTTTTATCACAACCCTAAACATAAACATAACTCTAACCCTAAACCCTAAACTATAATCCAAATATTAAACCTAGCCCTAACCCTAATCATAACCTAACCCTTTTTTCTCGAAACCTTAACCTTGACCCTAACCCTCACCTTTATCCTATCTTTATAACCCCAACCCTAACCCTAATTACCTAACCCTAAATATTTTTTCTTTTATTAATTAGTTGCATTCACTCTAATAACCCTAAACCTATTCGTAAACCTAACCCTAGCCCTATCCCTGGCCCTAATCCTAACCCCAACTTTAAGCCAAATATAAAAACAACCCTTAATCATAACAATAACCTTAAAAATTAATTCTAAATATAACCCTAATACTATAATCCCCAATGTAATCCTAAACCCTAACCCTATTTTCATATCTAATCCAAACCATAACCAACACTCTAAATCTAACCGTAACCCTATTTTCATATTATGTTTTCCTTATGATTGGTTGACTCTTATACTAAATCTAAGTGTTGTTTGTGTTTTGACAAGAGTAGATTAATATTTTTTTAATTTTTTATATGAAGATCAAAATTACATGCACATAGAATGAACAATAGTTTAGTTACAACACTTGGTCTCTTCAAAATAATCAGAGAAGATTAGGGAGAGGAAGGAATGCACACCAAACTACAAAATAGGGGTAGTTGTGGCTTTGTTAGTTTTCTTTATATAGTCTACTTGTTTCCTATACGGATAAATATTTAATCACTATACAAATGAAAGATGGTTAATTATCTACTGAATATTGTTTTGTGTGTTTTGAAATGGAAGATATCTATGTTGGAAAACAAGAATAGACAATTGAGAGGGGGGTGAATCAGTTGTTACAAAATTTTAAATTATTTAACCTTATTAACGTTTAATCTCAGATCTGATAATTAACAGTGAAAGCATGAATCAACAACACATCAGAAACACACATAACACCAAGATTTTTGTGTACAAACCTTGTTAGGGGAAAAACCATGGTGGAGGTTAATCCACAATTTATACCCTGTTAAAAGTATAAAAGAAATGAATAAGGAATGCACATGCATTCAGGAACACTGCCTAGAGCTCACTGCTCAAAGGGAAGGCTCACTACCTTACATAAGGCAATCAAATTAAATCCATCTGATGAGGTTGAACTGAGAAATTGGCTTCTTCAAAAGCTTGATGACAATTTCAGTTAGGCACATAAATACTTCTTCATACTTTGCGTAAACTTCTTCAAAATCTACTATGCATTCAAATGATCTAATCTTTACTCACACATATCTCGCATACACTTCACATACATTATCTCTAAATGAATAAAACAATTGCTCTTATATATCCACTTCATGAATTTACATTAACAACTTTGTCAGCCAAAAATAAATAATAGATGAATACAAACTCTTGGCCCAATTCATGAACAAATCTCAATATGCACCAACCTAAATCAGTCACAACATAATGAAGACATAAAGAAACATCCTCGAACATGCCAAGCATTAAAAAATTAATCCACAAGGATCTACAACACGCTACCACCATCATGTCAACCAAGAACATGAAAACTCGAACATGGAAAGGAAAAATATTTGATCACGAGCACACTAATCAACGTGGACGTACCACAATTATAGAGTATGAGATCAAGAAATGTCAATGAAAATATCAAGAGCATACACAACAATTCAATTCACCAGAATTACATTCTCTTCTTTCAGAAACACCAACTATAGGAACAAAATAACTGTAGGAACACAAAAACTCATAACTCGCTCCAATCTTGATGCAGACCTCTAAAACTTCCAGAGGATATACTAGATAGGCTCAGAAACAAACCCTTTAATACACGACTTCAAAATACCAACGTACAAAAATTTTCACCACTCTGATCTTCACAACTTCAGAGACTATCTGCAACATATTTATTCTAATTTTCTCAATATCCTCGACATATACAACCTTTAAGACATTAATGCTAATAGTGTTGACATCAATGAAAACCACATATCATGAGCAACACAACCACAACATCCAACAATCTACATCTCTATAAAAATTGGTATATGCTAATAGTCAACTTATTATCTTATTTATAGCATTCCCTAAACTTTTTATATTAAAAAATTCAAGGTAGAGGGTAACATGATTCTTTGAATTGGATACTGCATAAAAATATATGTGTTATAGTCATTGCTTCCATTGTTTGCATTTTCACATTAGGATGCATATTTTTTACAATAAATAGTCTTTTGATGTCTTGCCAAAATTGATATTATTAATAATTTCAAACTTTTATAAACATGTATGGAAAATAAGTACATAAATAAGAAATATATTGTAATAGTTTCTTCAACAAAGGATTAAAAAATCATGTGGACCGTACAAGGATTGTGGTGGGACTTAAAATTTACTACTCGTGTGGTATTAACGAGGGAGATCAATAATAATCCTTCCTCGCGGATCTCGCACGATCAGATTAAAGGCCCCTAAGGGTACTGTGAGGTCTACAAAGAGGCGACACATGGTCTAGTTCTTGAAGTGACATGGCTAGGTGGGACCCACTGTCCAGTTGCAACCTCTTGTTTTCTTGGGTTGTGATTGGGTACGGTTCTCCCAGGGCGTTGATGTGGATTTTCAAACAATTGTTGACTCAATTTGAGTAATCCAGCTTGCCATGTTTGATCCACATTAACGGTTTGATTTTTCTTTGGTTCCTGTTCATCCGCATTGGGAGTTCTTGCTCTCTACAAGTTGTTCTCATTAATGGCGTGGATTTTTCAGTGGATCCTCGCCTGAATTTCTTGCGTGCGAACACTGTTCTCCTGATAAATGCAATGATGGGTTGTACGCCATGCCTTTGCAAGCTAGGAATAATTTGTGGTGGCTACATCAGCCACTAAAATGCTCAAATGCTCGTGCTACATTCGAGCAATTAATATTCTCGCACCAATTAACTCTATAAATTCTCATTGTGTTATCTAGTATTATCATTGCATTTTGAGTTGTCTTGTGTTTGTAGGTGGTTGAGTCTCTCTTGTATTTTGCGAGATGTTCTTTGCAATGGACCATTCGACTGTGCGTAGAAGGACCAGACTCAGGGTGAGAAATTTGTAGCCTAATGGGGTACAACATATCCTTAGCAAGCCTGAGGTTGTCCATGATACTAATTTTAAAGGGATAGGGAGCTCCAAGTCCCCACTGGTGCTATCTTCTGGTTCTGATGGTGATGGGTCCAAAACTGACTCGGACTACCAACGTTACTTGGCGTCCATGACCGAGCTGTTGGGGGTTAATGAAGAGCCCCTCACAGTTGCCCCAATAACTGCAATGGCGCTGTGCCATGCTACCAGATCATGTGTTAAAGTGGATAAAAGGAAGTTGGTCTCACTTCTTCCTGAAGCAAGGACCAAGAGCGGTCGCCTCTACCGGGGCCGTGTGTCTTGCAAGTAGTTACAGTTGTTGGGTGTGTTACTTTTTGGTGGTGTGTTGATGTGGATGTACGCATGCCTGCCACACTCTTTTGTCTTTAGGTCCGGTTGGTTATAATGGTATAACTGTTTTGATTCCTCGAACTGATTATGGTTTTTTCTAATGATGAGGAATGTCAATTTGAATTTCATTCTAAATGAAATTCAATTTTGGAATGAACAATGTAGCCTATTGCTTTGTTGCTCTCCTGTCCTATAAAGGAGATTTGACGACTCATTGTTAAGGGTTATTTTTTTTGGGTCCGAAGGCTTAGAATAGGCACAGTTAGTGGTAATGCAGGATTTTGAAGGTATTATGTAGGAAATCATGCCAGGTTGGGAATAGTATGAAATAACTATACTATGCTTTTGTAATTACTGATATCGAAAGAAATCTAAAAAAATTAAGACATTTTGCTCTCCTGTGTATGGGCCATGGATTATGAATGGATTTATCAAGGGTTTGTTCATTCAGTTTCAATGGTGTAGTTGAAAGTGTAATTTTTTTCTCTTGCTTTGACTTAATGAGTTAATCAAATGCTTGAACACAAATTGCATGTTTATGGTTATATGCTCAGGATTCACTAAGGAGTATTATTTTAATATACTGACAAATCTCATGGTAGAAAAGCACTATGGTGATAAGTTCAATTTCATCTGAATTATGTTTTATATGACTCCCACCCAATGGATGAGGCACTGGATAGTATTGGTAAATTCCTTTGAGGTATAGGACTGTGAATCTAAGCACGGTGATTCAATACCCGAACATTTTAACAAATATCAACTACTATCTCTTTTTGGGATATATATCTTATGATAATTTTTAGTTTCCTTGCTTTGGGATATCTGTTATTATTCTTTGGTTTTTCCACAACCAGGGTATTGACTGTTTGCTAGTGTTAGTGGGGACTGCATCTGTAAGAAGAAGTGTTCTTACCAATCATGAAACATTCTTATGAACACACTTGGGTTTACCCACCTTGGTTTCATAGAGCCAAAAGTGTAGGAGATGTCAGTCTTTGACTGACTCTTATTAGTTGGCCACTAGCCTTTGCAGTTCTTTATAATGGAGGTTGGCTACCTCTTACAAAATTGCAAATCCTATGTGGGAAAAAACACCAACAAATTGTAATTAAGATATACACAAAATGGATCTACATTGAAAATTCGGTAGGAAAATTCAAGCAAATACAATTGGTAGATGCAAAACCAAATAAATGTGAAATTGTGGACTATAATGATTGTAGAATATACATAATGGATTTTTTTAAAAGGTTTTAGAAAATTTCAATCAAATGTAATTGGTAGATGCATAGACAAATTTCACAACCTTCACCAAAATCCTTGTCGATTTCCTTAATATGGGAGATTTGGAACAAGGTATAAACATCCATCAAAGCATAATATGAAGATGAATTTTCTCAAATGTTGTGGTTGTAGAATCCATTTTCAAATCTATGTAAAATGTGGGAGGATAGACAAATCTTGTGAACTATTTGACAAAATATCTCAAAGAATTGTAATCTCATGGAATACACTCTAATTAGAAAAGTTGCATCACTACCCTCATAACAATCTCTCAATTTGTTTTAGTTTCTATTGTGTTACTCAATTTTAAACTTAATTGTGATACATTAAGTTCATTGTCAAATTGTCATTTGTGTGTCAAGTTTGTCAAAATCCAAAATGACCAATTATTAATAAAATCATGGATCATGTAATATTGGGATGGGTGATCTCCTAGGAAGGCCTAGTGCTTCATCTCTTTGAGAATCATTTAGATGAAATGAGTGCTAAGTGGACCATTCATTATCATGAGAGATGGGTTCTTGTGAAACACTACTCATGAAACATGGGTCAATGAGTTTGACTTGTAAAACTACATAATTGAATCCTGATAACAATATCAAAATTTGACACAATGTGAAAAATACTTCCTACTTGTCAATAGATCATGTTGTCAAAATCTAGAATTTCAAATTATGAATTCTTTGTAATTACTCAATAGATCATGTTGTCAATTGAACCTGTTGGCATTTTTTTACTGCAACCCACACATGTTTCCTAGAAGCTCTTATGAACTCCACACATTCAATAATAAAAGACTAGGAACAGTAAGGCCAACTTTACAAGAATAACAATAAGGGTAATTCTCCTACACTTTGGACTTTGTAAAATCTAGGAGGGTATTCCCTAACATGTGCTCTTAACATACAACATTTAAACAATTCATTTAATTTGCACACAGGTAAGCAACAGATAGATCCCCAATTAATGTTAAAGGATCAAATCCTTCAAGAAATTGGCTATTCCTTAAAAAAGACTCATGTCCATTTAACAAAGAATCACAAACTTCACATAAAGTAAATTGATAGGAAATGTTTGAGTAAAATATCCTGATTCCATAGCACAAAAAATACGAGAATAAAACGTAATCAGAATTCCAGTGCCATATCCCACCGCAAGGAGTCAAAAGAGAAAACTGAACTACAAGGTAAATTTTATTTTGAACACTTATGATCTATTATGAAATGCATTACAACCCATATATCTATACCTGAGTTTATTACTCCTTTATGAATCCTATTTGTTATATTGCATGAATTTACTGGTTAACTGAAGCATTTAACCGATCCTTTGAACCAGAGCTGTAGTTAAACATAATTCACAGTAAAGAACAAATGAAAATCAATGAAAATCATCTTTGATCGATATTTCATTAATAATCCATGTAACATAACATAATAGGAGACAAAATAAATTCCAAATATTCACGAGTTTGATATAAACATGCTCAAAAACCCCATGATTAGCAAAGTTCTCCAATCTGACTCAAAAAATTTTAAAACCTGGACTTACAATTCATACTCTCTATATTACTAGACTCTTATTTCTCATATCTTGGATATTTCAACCGACCACTCTCTCGGCCCAGAATTCCCTTTTATAAAATAAGAGAGCCAACAAGCTTCGGGTCAGAGAGTACACATCCATTTGTAATTAGACTGCTAACTCCTGATTCAGTTACAATTCTATTATGCGAGAGGAGAGCATAAGACAAAGATCATCATTAGTTGATAAGGAGGAAAGAAAACATCGCTCCAAAGGCCGCTCCCCATACATAGAAGGCATGCTTAGCCGTTATAGTATTAACTCCACCTCAGCACCCTGTACTTGGAGTCAAAAGGAGACCTATATTATACATGACCAAGTTGCAATTCTCGATTATAACACTCATAATTCCAGTTCATCAGTGAACACCTTTTTCCATAATTCAAACTCCTCCTTAGAAGGCCACTGGAAAGCCACAACTTGATCAACCTTGTTTGGATAGGGAGCATACTTTACCATTATCGATGTGGCCTTTTTATCAAAGTTCTCTAAGAAACTTATAACAAAAGACAACTTTTCCAATGTATTATCTAGCATGTGGATGTCAACATTTTTGCATATCTCCGGTGTTTGAGACATCATTATATTGTTCATTTGCTCCTTCCAAACCTGTAGGGGTTTGACTTCATCCTGACTATGTAAAATATGAGGCAATGGGGTCAGGTCCTTTCCATCATACACATCTTTCAACAATTTAATCTTGGATTCCATTGGGGTGGAAAATCCTTGAAACTTCTGCTCAAAAATTCCCTTGACCAATTGATATGTTGCAATAATAGTAGGATATTTATCACCATGATGTTTTGCCCCTACTGCGATGAATCTCAAATTCTCCATTCTAGGGCTCCATTTGTTTAGCAATGAGATGGCCAATTCTTTATCCCTTGGAAACATTTTTAGTGCTTGCTACATTAGGACATAATTTGCATGAACATTGTTTAGCTTACTCTGGACCATTCTGTTTAAATGTTTCAAAATAGTATCCACTATCACTGCATTGTTTCTCCCTACTGCATCCCGAATTTGCTTTACCATCTCCTTATATTCTTCAACCTGATGAATCATTTTCTCCCTAGAAAGTCCCCCTCTAGGGCTAGTAGCCCTTTCAATAGCGATAGACACTTGTCCCATATTATATGGAACAATAGCCAGAGATTGTGCTTGTACAGGAGGTTGAGACTGCTCTACTGGTGGGTTGGGAACAATGTGGCTAGAATTGGCTTGCTTTTGAGATCTCATGGTATCCATTTGTTGCCTCAATAAAACCAATTCAGTTTCTAACTCTACTACCTTTTGTTGAATCTTATTATATTCAATAATAATGTCATTATATTGGCCTATCAGAGTATCATGCTCCTTGGTCAAATCTTGAACAGTTGCTCTGGTGAATTTGGAAACATTCACAACCATATCAACAGTTTCCAATGCTGGGGTGTCAACAACTCTCCTCACAACCAAGTGACTACTGAAGTCAGAAGGTTTTGTAACAATTGGCTTTTTAGAGCCAGTAGATAGGGACCAAATTGCCAATGCATCCCATTCCTCACTAAAGGCTGATCCCTTGAGTGCCAATGTAGCCTCCTCTTTAGTAGCAAGAAGTGGCTTATTAGCCCTTCTTATTGTGTCAAACACCACAACATCAATGATATACCATTCTGGGAGTATCAATACTCCACTTTTTTGTACAAATTCTCGGCCCTGCTCTGGTGTTATTGCTTTGAATCTTTCTCTCATCTGTTCCCTGACCTTAGCTTGAATCACCTTCTCTGGGAGTTCTGGATGCAGACTTCTCTCATGTGCCACCTTCTCAACATATAATGTAGTATGTGCTCTCCACACAAAATCTTTAAAAGCACCGGTTTGAATAAAAGAGTCATCCATCATGAACTCTCTGCAGGCTTCTATTCTCAAGTCATCATTGCTTGTTATTCCTTTGATTTCATCTTTTCCTAACCTCAAAGAAAATATACCTGAACCTGTTGCAATGTCAACTGGGTCCAATGGCATCTCAGGATGCATTTCATCCGGAGTGACAATAATGTCATCATCCTCATCACCATCACAATCAACAATCTTTACCCTTTCAACCCTCTGCCTCTTTGGTGATGGTGGGAAAGCCTGTTCTTAAAAACTTGGAGGAGAATCCAAATCAACAACATTTGGTACTGACTTCCTTCAAGAAGATGGTGCAATATTTTTAGCAACATCTTCAACCCTACTTCCCTTTCTTCTAGAAAAAACCCTTATCTTCTTTTGGGGCTAATAAGTAGGCCTCTCCCCTTCCTTTACCTCAGGGTACTCCTCGATGGTTTGTGATTTTTCCCTTTCTTCCACAACCCTTTTATCTTTCAAAACCCCAACCAAGCTCTCAAAATTATCAATAGCATACATTGCACTGCTAAACTCATCTTTAGCATTAGGTATGGGATTGAAACCAGGTATTTTCTCTTGCTTACTTTTTACCATTTTAGAGTAGGCAATGTATAGTACCTTTCTATCATCTTGTAATTCCAAATCAAAAATATTTTTGATGATGTCCTCAGGAAAGTAGAAGTTGTGGACAAAAGCTCCTATCCGATGTTTTGCCTTCATTTGAGAGATAAAACCCTCAGGATCATGATTCCTGGGGCACACAGTCCTTAGCCTATAAGGCCCAAGTAATTGATGCAACTCCTTCCATCCTCCCTTTTCCATAACAAAATCGACAAATGCTATATATTCAGGGAAGAAAGAACCTTTCTTCCATTTAGCTGGCAAGTGTAGTTCCTGAGTGACCCCCAACTGCCTCATGATTTCCAAAAATCCAATTCTAAGGGGCACCTCCCTTGGCATAACCTTTGGATTGACATTAGTGCCAAAAACCCTAAAAACTATGGTATTACGATAGGGGAAAATGCCTCACCAATTGTGCATTATGTTCAATTAAAACCTTCACTCCATCGGCCTCAAGAAGTCATGAATTTATTTTGGGATCCTTGAGGGGTCACAAACCCAAGCCTCCCTTAATTTAGATCCAAAGACATTATGGAAAGTTACATAATCAAACTCATGATCATGCATGTCAAGAATACTAGTCCAATATTGGACAGGCATTTCAATGTTGCCTTCCTTCTTCTTTAATTTCATATCTTTTTTGAACATAGCCTGACCCCTATATAGAAACATGTGGATTAAAAAGGAATACCATTTGAATCCAACCCAATTCTTCCCCTCCTTTAGGGCTACCAGACCTGTGTGCATCTTCTCTGCCAAATAAGTGGCAAAATCATATATTACATTAAAACTTGGGTGCTGGAGATTTACTGCCATATACATAATATCGGTAGGCAATGTTTTCTTTAAGCCGACTCCCATAACTTGACATAAAGCACAAACACTCTTCTTGAAAGAACTGGTGAAATAGCCCACAGGAAAAGGTTCGGGCTCATTCCTGCCAATTACTATCTTCTTCTGATTTTTTCCTCTTCCTGAGATTGCCAAATGAGGTATTATCAAGGATGTTCTGAACAAACCCCTAGTATTTCTATATTCTTGTCTGAAAACCTCCAAGTTGATAGGAACCATATCCTGACTCCATTCGTGCAATTTGAAAATCTCTGCAATTTCTTCTTTGGTTATCTTAATCATCTACACACCAACATATGTTCTGACAATTCGGGCCACAGGGTCATATCTAGCAGCAATGTCCTTTAAAAGATCTACATCCATATAAACATTAGGAACCACTAATTTACCCAGGTCTAACCTCCAGGGGTTACACAAAGGAACTGACAAATTCCTATTCCCAAACCAATTGGAGAACAATTGCCACTCGGTGTAATGTAACTTGGCATCTTGAATTGCACATTGCTTGTCTATCAATCCTTCCAAGATTTGAGGCCCATAGAACAAAACCTTTCCCTCCTGCTTCTTTCTAGTAGAGGGTTGTAACAAATCAATAATATCTTGGGATAAAGACCTGGTAGTGGTTTCAAAACTAGAACATCGCGCCTTGGGTGCCATTTATACTAGACTAATGATAATTTGAACTAGGGTTTGCTTATTTTTAGATAACAAATAATTACAATTTTCTCCTTTAGCCTTAACAAAAAATTCTTCAATATTCAAAATACCCTAGCAATTATCTAGAAAAGCTCTAAAAGCGAATCTATTCAATCAATTCTTCAAAAACAGAGACAGGAAACAATCATGAATTTCCCAACAAGCAACTATAAAATATTCTAAATTTACAAGAAATGGCATTGCTACTTATGGTTTCAATCGCAAACCATCCAGGACAATGAAATTGAGAAATCGTAACCACAACTTGCTTCACTCGATACGAAGCAATTCTTCCTCAATGTAGAGATACTGAACTGAAATAGTAATTCACAAATTTTAGCATTTAATTATGCAGGCAGAGTCGAACTCGACCATTACTATTCACTCGTGTGAGATAAAATAGCTATCGTACAATACCAGTTTATTTTTAAATATGAGTCGTTGATCAATCGCAACGTTGGCCAGGAGAACGACTCAGATTTAGTCAAAATAGTTTGAAAATGCCACGTTCTTCCTCCAGTCACATAATGAACAGGATATTCACCTACTGAGCACCACATCAGCACAGAAATGGGCCCCACCTTTGTTATTAGCGCACAGCATCGGAGTCCACGCATCACCAAATCGCACACCTCATAGCATTATTGAAACTACAGTTTTAATTGTGCGAGGAACGACAACGATGCGTCAATACGGAAACAGCTGTCGGCATCAACCTTCATAATCGATCAGCGAGCAAAATTGGTCCCCACCATCAAATGTGACAGATGGCAGAATCTCGCATGCCTCGCACCATATTTGTGATGTTAGTAGAAACCTTGCGAGGTTTGTGAGCAATGGTCAAGATTGAAATCACTTCATCCGACGGCCGTGCAATCTGCACACGCAAAAAGGTTATTTTGCTTGAATTTTTAATAATTGTTTTATTTTGTAGGGGGTGTTATTAATGACTGTCGATCTTCCTATGATTGATCTTAACTGCTCCCCATGATCTCGCGATAACATCACTGCTGGTTGTTTGGCGATTGCGATATCACGGGCGAGCGCCATGTGTCCCAAGCTGCCAATGCCGAAAAGGGATTAATAAAGTGTTTAATATTTGTGTCGGACTTAAATACGTTATAAAGTGGGTTACTAAAATAGTTGGAAGATGCACGTGCTCGAGATTGATGGTGATGTTATAATCTTGGTAAAAAGTTGCTTGACGATTATATTTGGTGCTGCTGACTACTGTGTTTTTAATGACCATCAATCTTGCTATGATTGATCTTGACTGCTCCTCGCGATCTAGCGATGAAATCACCACTAGTTATTTGGCGATTGCGATATCACGAGCGAGCACCACGTGTCCCAACCTGTCGATGCCGAAAATGGATTAATAAAGCATTTAATATTTGTGTTAGACTTAAATATGTTATAAAGTGGGTTACTAAAACAACTGCGAGATGCACATGCTCGAGATTGAAGGTGATGTTATAATCTTGGTAAAAAGTTGCTCGATGGTTATGTTTGGTGCTGTTGACTACTGTGTTTTTAATGACCGTCGATCTTCCTATGATTGATCCTGACCACTCCCTGCGATCTCACGATGACATCACTGCTGATTGTTTGGTGATTACGATATCACGAGCGAGGACCATGTGTCCCAAGATGTCGATACCGAAAAGGGATTAATAAAGTGTTTAATATTTGTGTCGGACTTAAATACGTTATAAAGTGGGTTACTAAAATAGCTGCGAGATGCACGTGCTCGAGATCGATGGTGATGTTATAATCTTGGTAAAAAGTTGCTCGATGGTTATGTTTGGTGCTGTTGACTGTTGTGAGTGAACATGATTGCCGATTGTGGGAACAAACGGTTGCCCGCCATCGTGTGATTCAAAGATGCAGGATGTTTAGTGATCGCGATATCACGGGCGAGCGCCACATGTATTCCTTTGGCACTACTTCTGCGGTGGGCCCTCGATGCTGACATGGAGATTTCATCAACCCTTTTAAAGATGGTCGTTCGATGATCTGACAAAAATAAAAGATCGACGACTGAAGTTTAAATTTGCATCAAATGCGATTGGAGCCATTGGGGCGGCATGCAAATGAGCTTTAATGGCGGATGAGACGTCAAATGCCTCAATTCAATCGACATAAAGTATCTGCTCTTTTTCTATCTTCATCACAAAAGCATTCAAGTATTTTCCAAGCAGTTCAGAGCCAGAGATGAAGTTTTTTGAGCGATCACCATGAATTTTGGTTCTCTGCAAGGTGCGAAATCCCATGAGTTATTTTCTAAACTGCTGGGTTAATTTGACTATGTCTTTGTGAAGGGTTCTATTGTGCTGGTCAAGGGGTTTTGTTAATTATTGTTGTAGGGTTACTGGTTCATTTGAATTATTGGAATTGCACAGTTGTGTTATATTTTTGTGTTATGGGTACCCCTAGTTTCTTCGAGGATTTGATTTTTTAAAAGAAGCCCTAGTTGTTTAAAATGGCACCACCGAAGTAGCACTCTGGCCATGTTGATTATTTTAAGAGGAATTTGTATGATGACTTCCTGGATCAACTCCCATTGTCAACAAATGATAGGAAGAGTGGTTTGGTTTTAATGAATGGAAAGACCCTAGGCGAAGGTCTACTGTGCAAAAATTATAACATTGCGGATGCCAGGATTCCTATGACTAGTCTTGAAATGTTTAGGTTGTGGTATGGACAGCAAAACTTACCTCACCCCTTCTCTAATGCCTGGAGATATGACATGGGGAAACTAATAGTGCCAAATGTGTTCCCTGATGTTGACTTGCTCAGAGCAGTGGCAACACGGTATGATCTTGTGACTAGGGTCATAAGGGATAATGATGGTGGAATTCTGCTAAGCCTAAATGCAGATGAGATTCAGTAGATTTTTGATTTGATTGAGTATAGAACTTTCTTAGTCCAAATAGATTTTGAGAAGATGAAAGAGGAGTACAAAAGGTTAAAGCCTCTTTTTAGATTGAAGTTGCTTCCTCTTCACCTGGCCATGGCAGGCAGTTCAGCAATTCTTATCAGCCCAAATGACTAGGAGCCTTTCAGGCTGAGCCGTTTTGCCAGTCACTTCCTAGCAACATTTTATTCATTGTGCCAAATTTTAGGGTTCAACCCTAATACTGTGATACCAGCTGCGTACATGTTTATGGGAGCCCAGATTCAACATCCCAAATTCTCTATGGTATATGACTTTGCATCATTCCTGTCAGAGAAGATGCATGAGGGTTTGATGAAGTAGCATGTGGGAGATACTAGCACTCCTTTTTTTTGGTACTCCCTATTGATGCATATGTTCCTGTACAAGAATGTTGTTTTCTTCTTAGAAAACATGGAGTTGAGGTAGGAGGTGAATGGAGAAAGGTTACCAGTACAGGTGTGGAGTGCATATTTATCTTACAACAGGGGAGGTGCCAGATTTGTGTAGTTTGATAACTGCTTTGCCTCCAAAATCAGGGCTCGATTGGTGGTAAATGTGCCAAGAGTCCCTGAATATTTGCATGACTTCCTCCGACCGAAGGTGAGGAAGCCTAATTTAAAAGTGTGTCACAATTGGGGTGATATCATCTTATACCCTGTAAGCACTATCTTGAGGGTGTATGGTTTCCAGGGAACCCCTCATATTCTCCCCTTTAATGTACCATCAAGGATGGGGTTTGCCGAAGTAATGTGGCAACTAGGTTGTATTCATGAGGACAACCTAACAAAGAAAGGAAAAAAGACTTTTTTCCCTGACTACACTATTATTTCTGATTTTGTCTATTCCAAGGGAGGATGGGTCCACTTTGGAAGGTTTTTTGATGACTTCAATTTGAGGAATGCTCCTAGGAGACAACATGACCCTGAGGGATTCTTTGCATTGTTCAGACAACAAATTAAAGGTGGCAAATTTGCACATGAATTCAACTTTCTTGAGGACCTAATCAGAAATGAGTTTGATTTGAATAGGCAGCAGTTGAATAAAGAAAAATGGATTGCATATGAAAAGATGCTAGCTATAATACATAAAATGGATCCAAAATATGATCCATCAATGGAGTTCACTCCATTTCACAAGAGAATCGACTTCTTAATGGCTAATTTCAAAAGTATCATGGGCACCTTGATGACCAAGAGGGCCAGTTGGAATTAGATTTTGGTATAGAAAGATCGGATGTGAGGCCTGAAGAAACAAGGCTAGCTTATTAGCCACCAGTTGACATGCCTCTATACAAGAGTAAGAGGAATGCAAGCAGTGATGAGGATGAAGGGGATAAGAAGGGAAAACAAGTCATGCAAGCATCATCACAGGTGGGTCCAAGGATCAGAGCACCCAGAGGGATAAGGATTGTGGATCTAGATTCACCACCAAGAGGTGATCTTGCAGTGTTACCATCAGAGCCAAGCCCTAAGAGGCAGAGAGTTGAGGAAATGCAGGAAACTTTGATGGATGAGATAATTGTGATTGATCAAGACATGCAGGTTGGTATCCCTTCCTCTCCTAGATCAACACAATTGGTGCTTTTTGACATGGATGTAAAGGGGAAATGTGTACAAGATGCTAGGATGGACGCCTGCAAGGCATTCTTAAATGATGATGCATTTGTAAAGACTCTTGTATTCTTGCAACTAGTTTGGAGGATGAAACTAGAAGAGTACTAGAACAAATGCAAGAGTAGGAGAGAATCGAGACCTGATAGGTCTGATCAGGAGAATGATGATGAGGTTGAGGCCAAATTAATGGAAGAATTCAAAGGCATCACTCCTCAGGGAAGAAGACTTGTGACTCAGGCTAGTGTCTTACTTTTGCCTGAATGAGACATAGCTGATGCGGTTGCATTCAATGCTATCTTACAGTCCAAACACCCTATACAAAACAATGAAGAAGAGGTTAAGGCAGCTCTATAGGACTCTGCCTTCAATGAGGAGTATGAAACTCTAGCCATATGGGCATTGGCACCCTAGGGAAAAAGCCAAATGTAATTGATATTAGCCCACACCTAAGGGGAGGGCTAATCATCAAGAGAGCTTTTGAAACTTCAACAACTGAAGCTACAAGCCTGACAGTGAATGTGGCCAAATTGGCCGAAAAGATAGTTGAGAGAGAAGAGGTTGAAAAGAAGAGTCTGATGGAGAAATACAATATGATAATTGTAGAATATAGTAGGATGCAACAAAGGAATGTTGAGCTGCAATCTGAAGTAGATATGTTGAAATATGGGTAGGTGGGAGAATCCTCCAGTGCTCCTGGTATCAGAGCATTACCTTCTATTGCAGGATCGGTCCCCCATACTACTCCAATTGTTTCAACTCCGAGGTCCCCCATCCAGGCACCTGCTCTCAGTCCTACACCAGGGCCAGTTGAAGAAGAAGTTGAATATTCTATGGATCCCACCAAGAAGAAAATGTTGAATAGGATCACAGAATTGCAGGTTGCCTTAAAGGCAAGTGAGGATGATGCAATTTCCAAAGAAAGTGAGGTGGTTGACACAGTTTTGAGGCATCTTAATGAAAAGGTTGATGGTAAATTACCATCTGTACATTCTTTGTATTCTTTATCCTTGGATGGAATAAAAAATATCAATAGGGATCGGGAAATAGTTTTGCCTTTGGCTGAGAAATGGATCCCTAGGGCCAACGATCTCGATATTATGTACAAAACTTCTAGGCTTGATGCGGACAACAAGCCCCAGTCATTGAAGCCTACTCAAAACTTTGTAAAATCATTGAGCGAATTCCAAGCCCTCCCTGATGATTTCAGTAGAAGAATTAGGGAGTTGATAAAGAGCTTTGATGACTGGAATGATACATTTTTTCTAGACATTATTGATGCACAAGGAAATGTTAAGACATTGCAACAGTGGCAGGATGGGGCAGAAGAAGTTATCAATGCACAAATCAAATTGATTTGTAATGATTCAAACTATGATTTGCTGGTAAATAGTATGGATAAGATAATTAACACCAACACATTCTTAGAGTTTTTTGAAAGGGAAGCCAATCGGGTTGCAATGAAGTACGCACCTTACAATACTAAAGTGAATGAGGTCATGAAATTTCGCTGGCCAACGGATGAAGAGTATCAGAGATGGGTGGACAAGTACTTAATCAAAGAGGAGTAAAATAGTTTCTATTACCACAGGATGGATGAAGGAATGCCAGACAATGATGCAAACAATTATGGAGACAACCACATGAAATAATATAACAATGGACGGGGCATGCAAATAGAATGAGAAGATGTTCGAAATGGAGATAGCCATAAGGAATGCATTGGAGGATGCTGATACACACAAGCGGCCAGCTTACTGAGATTATCTGTCAAAACATCTATTTATGGCTTAATAGAGCATAATTTCTAGTTTTTTATTGTTGTTAAGCAAAAGAAATTTCTCAAAGGACACACCCTTTCACAATTTTGATATATTTATATATGTTTCATAATGTAAAACAGATATAGGCGGATAGGAGAAAGATACAGTAGATAGTTTGCAATGAAACTTTACTTTAAAAGACTCAGATGCATGTATGAATTTTGATGAAGTTAATGAAGATGTCTGAACTTGTGGCTTAATCTTGGTATCAACTATTTGTGGAATTATACAATTATCTGGTTGTCTCCATTTTGATGTTTTTGTTGTTGTTTAAATTGATATATCAAGCATATATTCAGTTTATTGATACACATTTGTTGTATTTGTGTGATGTTATTATTTGGTTCTTTCAAGTAAAGATTAAACCATTCTAGTCAATCACAGTAACTAAAGAGTATTAACTGGATCAATAAGAAGAATCATATAACTAGGATTGTCATTCTATCTCAAGTAGAGTTTGTCAGTCATTTATTTGCACATTTAAATACAAGTTATAAACTACATCTATGTGCCAAACAATTTGAATTATTGCCATCATAGATTACACTTTTATAGATCTTCATTAGAATCCATACACCCAACAAGGCAGTGGTCTCACGCTTTCATCTTTTGGTTTATCCATTTTATTTTTTACATCTGTTAACTGAACATATTCTAATATAATTCAAATATAATTAAAATTAAAAACATCATAAATTAATTATGTAACCACATAAGTCAAATATAATTTATCAAGAAATTAATATCAAATAGATAATACAATCACATAACTCATACATTTCAATGTCATTGATCTTCTTCTTCATCCAACTCTTTGTTTGTATCATCCGATCCAGATCCAAGATTTTAAGGATTGGTCATATCATCATTATCGTCATTGATATCAGTTTCGATAATGTCATCATCCACAGGGATATCATCTCCATTAACATTAACTTCTACATCATCATGATCTAGTTCCTCCTCTTCAAAATCTTCGTCAAGCACATCATCAACTAACTGTTGATCCTGATCATCATCTACATCATCTTCTATTTCTTCAGTATCTTCTTCTTCCACCACATTATACTTTACCGGCCTTCCTCTTGGATCATGTCTAATAAAATATGACCAACCCACTTTACCTGGAACCTCTGAGTAAAATACCTACTCACATTGGCTTGGAAGAACATAGGGCTCATTTCCAGCTAGCTCAAAATACCTTGTATTAACCATGGTAAATCCATTATCATGTTCAATAACAGTTCTCTCGGGATCATTTTCATTCAATCGTAGCCTGTACCATAGGACAACAAACAAAACTAATTTGAAGGACTTAAAATCACACTCAAGTATATCATCCAAAATACCATAGTATTGATTTTCTGAGACTTCTGGATGTATGTCGCTTCTAGATGAAACATTGGTCACCTGGAAGACTGTAGTTATCCCAGAATCACAAGTTTTCTTCATTTCATCCAACTTTTTGATTCAAAATTTACGACCATTGCACCACATAGCCTTGTGGTGTTTCACTTGCAATATGTCAAACATGTAAAACTTATTGCAATATCATCAGTTGATAAACATATTTATTCTTGGTCGAATGTATGCAAAGAAAAAAAAATCTCAACATATATATACATCAATATAATTTAAAATAATTAAATAATATGGGTGATTAATATATTTATACATACCTGTTTATCTCTTAAACCATATGCTAAATCTATTTCCCTTGGTGTAACATTGGAATCTCCATTACGATGAACTTCTTTAACCAATGAAGCCACACCTTCCCATGTTAATGCGTGACCTGATTGTTGACATCGTTCAATCTATACCGTCATCCAATTAAGATTGTTTGCGACATACAAATGTAGTGCATCCCACTCTTGACCAACTGTATAAAAAGAAAAAAAAAATTCACAAACGACGTATAATTAGTTAATTACCACGATATACGACCTTAATTTATAATTGATGAATATTGAAAGGTTAACAATTAAATAAGTACAATATACATAAAAACCAAATGTAAAATGTATTCTAATTAATCTCCATGACCATCTTATAATTACCTATCATTTTCCTCAATCTACCTTTCCCCATCAGGTACTCCCCTTCGATTTTTTTAATGGAGTTGGGATCCCAAATGCGATCTACATGGATCTTTGCTACAAACTTAGGAAGATATTTAGTAATATAAACCATGGTCTGGTATACCATGTATCCCTCCACCATAAAACCCTTGGGATGTGCTCTTTGTCTAACCAAAACCTTCAAAAATTTCAAGTTCCTCTCAACCATCCACATTGACTTTGTGTGTACAGGTCCTCTCAAATATCGTTACTTACCTCATGTATTTTCCAAGATCATATATAACTTGCTTGACATTGTTGTCGAAGTTGTCTGGGAGAGATAGAGGTAGAACGTACTGCAATAATTATAAAATGATCTTTTCATTAATATTTTTCCAAAAGTAGTAAACATAATACACTGAAAATTACATGCAGTATACATATATATATAATATACCTGAATAATTACCTTAATGAAGGTATGCAAATCATGTGTTTTCATCCCTGACCCAAATTCACCTTTCTTTGTTATGATATTGTTTATGTTCGTAGCAAATCCTGTGGGAAATTAAATTTTTCGTATGACTTGTTTTATAGCATTGCTTTGCTGCTCTGTTAATAACCAAGGAAGGGCACTTATATTAATTTGGTCTCCATCGCTATTTAATTGAATGACATTTTTCATTGCATGACTGACTTCCTGAATGTCACTACAAATTTTGACAATTTTTTCTTTGTCATACCTTCCATCCAATATTTTCCATAACGTTTCTATCATATTCTTTCCGATATGCATTGTATCAAAAAAATGCATAATTTGTAGCTGCTCATAGTAGGGCAACCTACTAAATTGTCTGGAATAAATTTTCAGTCCCTGTGGAAGCCGACCATTAATGCCTTGACAACCTTCATGAAGCATATAAGTTAAACAAATTAACAACGACAATAATTGTCAATTACAACATGAGTAAACACAACATAATATAAAAATATAAATTCAAAACATATCATAAATGATAGATAAACAATTTGATTTGATGTATAACTTTGACGATTAATTCTATTATATACCAACTTCCATAGGCGAGGTGTCATTCTTCGTGGTTTTGATGTAGTCTCTTCTTTCCCATTGAAAAGATGTTTTTCGGTAGTTCGATACTTATGATTTCCGTGGAGGAAGTGCCTATACTCATCAAACACTTGCTTTCCTAAACTTGTTGAACGACGAGATTTCATCTTTGGACCACAAATTGGACATGCAAATTTTCCCTTTGTTTGAAGACCTGCAAATCATATATAATTGGATTAAATATGTAAATTTTTATAATTATATATAATGAATAGATTATTTAAAAAACATGCATGATATCTACTTCATAAAATTAAATATCATTAAAGTCATGTAGTCGAACGTTATAACATACCAGAAAAATGTGTTAGCCTTGGGGCATCATGAATTGTCCATACAAGCATTATATGGAATTGAAATTGTCTTTGTTCTATTGGTCTAGATATGTCATACATAGTGACGCCATTCCATAACTTTAGTAACTCGTCGATAAGAGGCTCAATATATACATTCATATCTTTAACTTGGTACTTACCTAGTTGAATGAACATAAACATTACATAATTATTATAACCATTTTACTGCAATATATATAAATTCATGTACATGACTATTAAATGAAATAACATATAAATCATTATGCAACAAATAAGACAAATGAGATGCTATTACATTAAAAAAAATTGATGTAAACAAATACCTGAAACAATAATTGCCAACATTATGTGCTCCCTCTTTATTGACATCCATGGAGGAATGTTATTGTTGATAACAAAAATAGGCCACATCGAGTAAATAGATCTGAGCTCTCCAAATGGATTGACATCGTTCGCTGCCAATGAAAGCCTGAGATTACGAGGTTCTTCTTTAAAGTGTGGCCATTCTTCCTCCATGTACCTAAATGTGTAACCATCTATAGGCATTTGAAGAATCTCATCTCCACTTCTATTACGTGCATGGCAATCCATAAATTGCGCTAAGCTTTCACACCTAAATAATTGTTCCATACGTGGAATAATGAGAATATAATGAAGAACCTTGCGAGACACCTTTTTTGTTAGTTGATCTGTTCGATATCTACTGATATGACATTCCGGGCATTTTATTGCAAATTCATGTTGTTTATGATATATAATATGATCATTGGGACATGCATCTATTTCTTGATACTCCGTTCCAATATCTTTCATAATGCCAGATAAATCTTGGTATGAGCGAGGTAAAATATTTGATGGTGGTAACAAAAATTCACCAATCAATCTACAACAAAAAATAATTTCTTAATATAAAGATTATTAATGGTACATAATTCATCTTTTATTTACTAGCGATGAACTAACAACAATTAAAATAGATGAAAAAAGATGGCATATATGACATACCTTAACATCCATGAGATTGCTATGTTGGATAAACCATTCATAACCTTCAAGTTCACCAGCAACAATACAATAAAGAGAAGAGTTGTTTGGGAGCCTTCATAAAGGGGCTCGTATGCCTTCTTAAGTACAGGTAAATCATGAACATCATCAAAGTCATCTCGATCAACATGATTGGATGTGCCACTACATGTGTCATGGATCAATGTATTTGTACCATTATCTTCAATTGTGTTTTCTGGTGCATGATCATCTTCTTCCATAGGATCATTAACTTCATCTTCGATATTCAGAGCTCCATGTTCCTCCACTTGCAAAACCACATTCTCCGGGCCGTGATAATTCATATCGTGTGCCCTAGGGTGCCCCACCTTTATAATAATGACAGACACAAATAAACCATGATCATGATCAAGTGATTATATATATATATATATATATAATTTTAAAACAATATAAACATTTACAAATTCAATCAATATAAACACATATAATGAACAACTTACCAATGGACGATAATCATGCCCCCCTTCAACGTGACCATGTTTCCTACAATGTTTCTTAGCTGTTGTGATTAAAAGTTTTCTCGTCTTTAAGCCCTTGCAATTATTGCAAGGACAATAACATTTCCCATCACCCTTTCTTTTCAATATAGCCCACAATCTAGCAACTGTCTTTTCATTTTGTTCTAGACTAATATTATTTGACATGATTTTTTTTTACCAAGCTTGAATATTTAGATCTTCAAAAAATATCAAACTCACACTCCAATAATTTTTAATCATACACAGGTAACAAAATATAATAATTATGATATTTTACACCAAAAAAGTTTGGCATGCAACCACCCCTGCAAAAGAGAAGATAGTCTGAAGTTAATGACCCCAAAAAACACTTTCAAATGCTAATTCCATAAATTATTAAATTCTGATTTTACTATGATTTCCAACTGTTAGACTCCTAAAATTAGAATATTGAACTTGCACAACAAAATCTAGAAATGAAATTCTCAAAATGCAACTAATAGGCCTCAAAAATTAAGGCCTACTCAAAACTTTGTGAAGTCACTGCAAGGTTTCCAGGCCTTACTTGATGATTTCAGCAGGAGGATTAAAGAGTTGGTAAAGAGTTTTGATGACTGGAGTGACATATTTTTACCAGATATTGTAGATGCCCAAGGAAATGTTAGATCACTGTAGCAATGGCAGGACAGGGTAGATGAAATCATCAATGCACAAATCAAATTGATTTGTGATGACTCAGATTATGACATGCTGATGAGTAGTATGGATAAAATCATTAACACTAGCACATTTTTTGAATCTTTTGAAAGGGAGGCGAATCAAGTAGCAGTAAAGTATACACCTTACAGTGCCAAGGTGAATGAGGTGGTAAATTTTAATTGGCCAACAGATGAGGAATATCAAGGATGGGTAGAAAAATACTTAATTGAACAAGAATAGGATAGAGTCTACAACTGGCAGTTAACAGCTCAACGGTTATGGTTATAACAAATTTTGGCTATGTCTTGGTGGCAGTTTTGGTGCAAGATTTCAAAGTTTGGCAAATCCACCATTTATTCTCCAGTGGATGGGATGAACAAGAGGATTTTCCAAAGACTCAGCTGTTGTAACCAATTTTTGAAATGTCATAAGGCGGTCCAAGTGACTAGTGATAGGTGTATTTCTGGTCTGATGCTTGTTGCTCTTTCATTTTCCCTATAAGAAGGATTTCAAGACCAGAAATACAGGTTAGCAAGTTAGATATCTTTAGGTTGAGTCTAACTGAAGTTGTAGAGCGAATTTGTAAAGAGCCTGATATTATAGTGAAAATACTATTCTTAGGTTTGCTATCATTCTGTTGTAGGTTTTAGTTTCAAAGGTACTTAATTTTCAAGACAGTACTAGCATTTGAATGAAAATTACTCATTTCAAGGTCATGTATCTCCATTGTATGAATATATTATTATCTTGAATAAAATGATCAAGGGTTATTCTATTCATCTCACTGTTATGGTGTGTGTAATTCTCATTTTGGATTTAATTCAATGAATTAATTAAAATGCTTGAGTGAGGTTATAGGTGACTATGTTCATATGAGGATTTGATAAGTAGTATTGGGTTAGAATATAGATAGATGGTATTGTAAGGCAGTATTATCTGAGATTTTATATGCTATGTGTCTAGAAGATAAACTTGGTTACAGTAAAAAATAACCAACACCTTTGATATTATCTAGCTATGGGTCCCAAATCTATTGCAAATTGATCATTAGGGTTAAAATTGAAACCTTGCAAATATAATTTTTCTCCAAATCCATCAAGATTTTTTCATCAGTTATAAACAATTCCCTTATAAAGAATTTGTGGAGCCAGGTCTAAAATCTGGAAATGAAATTCTAAAAATGCACAAGACTAAAAATGAAATCTGATGAGATGTTTCTTTAAAATATGATTTTCAAACCTAGAAGTACAAATATGACTTCACAAATGAATTCTAGAAAAAGACAATGACTATTCTCAACTTGGTGATATCTTCTTGAGTTTCTTCTGATTTTCCCCAAGAAAACCGTCGAGCAAAACACTGTCGCAATAAATAGTCGAGCTCATTTCAATTTATGCCCGCCACAATTAAAATTTGCAGGTCTGTCACAATTTCGGCGAAAGATCTTCGTCGAAACGTAGACAAAACTAAGGTTCATCGAAATTCCGACAAACGTCGGGGATAAAAATTAACAAAAATGAAAATTCGGACAAGTGCCCAATGATACATTTGATTATATAGCTTTCATCGGAAGGTTTCATCGGAAATTGGGGTCAAATGAGTTAGTGCTCTTTCTGGGTACCTCTCATTCAATCAATCCCTACCACCCTCTCTCACTCCCTCTATCCATCTCTCTTTATTTCCCTCCCACTCCATCCCACTATCTCCCACTACCTCTCTCTCCCTCTCTCTCTCATGTATCTTCCTCCCACCCCCTCTCTCTCTAAGGTCTCTCCCTCTAGAAACCTACCTAGGTAACTCTCTTTGTCTCTCTCCCCTCTCTCTATCTATCCCTCTAACCCTACCTAGATAAGTCCCTCTCACTCCACCCCCCTCTTTCTCTACCTCTATCAGGTCACTCCCTCTCACACCCTCTCCCTCTCTTAGGTCTCTCACTCACACTGCCTCTCTCTCTCCCACTCCCTCTCTCTCACACTCCCTCTCACTACCTATCTCTCAAGTCTCTCCCTGTCACCCCCCTCACACTCTCAAGTCTCTCCCTCTCACACTCTCAATTCTCTCCCTTTCGCACCCTACCTACATAACCCTCTCTTCTCTTTGTCTCTCTCTCTCTCTCCCTCTCCCTCAATTCTCTCTCTCCCACCCCCCTCTCTCTCTCTCCCTTCCTCTATCCCTCCCACCCTAACTAGCTAAGTCCCCCTTAATCCAACCCCTTCTCTCCCACTCTGTCTCTCTTAAACTCTCACTTCAACCCTCTCTCCATCTCTCTAGACTCTCTCTAAATTCTCCCTTCATCTAAAGACATACATAAATGCATACATACAAGCATAATACAGATGTACATATAATCTTACATGCATACAAGCATACATACATACATGTAGACATGTTCCCCGCAGAAGCAGAAACCATGTCAAAAGTGAGATATAATGTGCTCGCATTATAACGCGCTCACGTTATAACTTGCTTTTGGAATTACCGAACTTTAAGCTTGGTACTTGCCTTGGAATACCAACCCAAAGGCTTGGAGGGAATTCCCAACGACCAGAGACATGTTTTTAAAAAATCCACCATATTTCTCATAATCAAGTTCGTGCTCACTGCCAGGATTGCACGTGGTTCAATATCGAAAAAATCGAGCACATGGGTAATGTTGGGTTATCTCTTAGCTATCCAATGATGTAATTTTTTCACTTTCTGAAAATGTTAAGTCTTTCATCCATAATTTATTTTATCTATATGTCTTTTTTTTTCCAAAAAAAATGTTTGGTATTTTTTTTGTTATAAATTAACCGTTCATCAATTTTCAAATAAATTACATTTTTAGAAACTAGACTCCATTCTACAAAGTTAAAAAATTAAAAAAAAAACAAATCAATTAGTTTCCAAAATTTGTAGGGGTAGCACAGCCAAAATTCTATTTTTAGGATATGTCCACTTCGCAAATTAGTAAAAAATCAAATATTCATTAAAAACTTATCAGAAAAATCGTGCATCAACTACATACTGTTAGCTAACTTCTGATAGTTGCGATTTTAAAAATACAAAAAAAAGTTCACCGTACGAGGGTCGTACAAGAGTTGCTATGTTATGTTTTTCTGACAAAAACAACACCAATTTGTGTATGTCCCTCATTTGAACCCCTTAATATCAATCATTTTCAAAATAAATTAGTAGTTTAGAAAGTAGACTCAGAGCACTTAAATCCTTCTTTTTCTTCCATCTCAAAAATTTGAGTCTAAGTATCCTCAATTTCACGTCCAAAGTCAGTATTTCCTGATTTTAGAAAAAAGCTATCCACTTAAGTCCCCTTTTTGGGAACCATCTTGGTGCACTTACCCTTCTAGGAGATAGACACCCAATTATGGAGATTGGGGAGGAAAGGCCACAAACCATTGAACCTGCAAACCACACCCAACTTCAAATAATAATCCTCATTTTTAACTATCTCAGAACCACAAACCACAACAAGGGAATCTCGGGCACAGGGCAGAGGCCAATGAGCTTGAGCAGGAGGTCTAGCACCCACCTTAGCAGCCTCGGAGAAAGACTTAACCCAACTAGAAGAACCCCCAACATGAGGCAGAGGCCGGACAACCACCCCAGGAGCAGAGCTCACAAAAGCATCTATCGTCAAAGAAGCAACAACAGGAGGGACAACTTGCACACCAAGAGAGGGAGGGCCCCTACAAGCCTGCACTTCATAGACCATAGGATCCAAAGCCCTGCTGACACAAAGAGGATCTGCATAGGGAGGCACATCAAACTGAGGGTAACTAGCGGGAGAAGGGTCCCCACTGATCACCCCCCTAACAGCCAACGCCAAGCCCACACCGGCACCATTATATGACAGACTCTCCGCGACCCTGCCAATCTCGTCAGTGCTTTTCAAATGCGGAAAGAGCCATTTTTTCCCGCTCAGTGCCATGTGGAACTTAGACATATTGCACATTAACTACAATGAAATTATCTAACAGGAATGGGTATAAACTAACAATTAGCGAGAGTGCATCATATCCATAGTAATAGTCTCAATTGCGAAGGTCAAGTAGATTATCCACCAAAAAATTTAAAGAGAGGAGGAGCATCCACAAACATTAGTTGGGTCCTTGTACTAACATGAATTGGAGTGCTACCATTATCAAATAATAAAATTGAAGAAATAAGAGTTTTGTATAATTTGTAACTCATAATTTAAAATGCATTGCATGATTATTTGTGATATTTTATTTAAATCTATAATTCAAAATCAAATCATCTAAGAATTATAGTTTAATTGATTGAGGGTGATGACATGTTCCTTGATAATGTCAAATGGTGGATGACTTGGATAAATTGGCTCTCCTACACAAAAATGTCAATATTCATGTAATCGAATTATAATCATGCAAATTTAAAAAGATTAAGAATATTATATTCACAACAAAAAATTAAATGCAGCCTATTTTGTAAGGAGTATGTAAAACCAATAATCAGGATTTGAAGCAGTAAAACTTAAGAAATGAGAGCATTCTTTAAACTTGTAACTAGAAATTATAGGATCTTCCGCATCATCGCTTGTGTTTGTAAAGGTGAATTCTTTGCGGATCCTAACAATGATGGCCAGTTGTTTACAAACATCAAGGACAACGGAATATCAAATACCATTAGGGGAGAGGAGTCGATACGTAGGCGGGGGCCTGAACGTGCGATGGGACATGCGCTCGTTGGGGCCCACACCTATACGCTGGTCCTCCACAAGGTAAGCTTAATTTCATCCATAGATAGGCTTGATCACATCAAACATAAATTAGATATAAAATGCTTACAAGTTAGCATTAATTTAAAAACTTAACAAGTACACGGTGGCAGCCAAACATGATGAAGTGTATCCAACTTGTATTTGACATTGAACAAGTACCATTCCGACATGGAATTAAAACAACCCAAACACTAAGACATGCACCCTTCCCCGTAAACTATTAAACCCAACTTTTGCACCAATACAGGTGTCACTTTCACATTAGTCACAACTACATAAAATAAACAAGATGCCAACTCAACAACTTTGAAACCCATCCGACCCATCTTTGACCGACTGGCGAACCCATTACAAGATTGTTTCCCATCGTAGCATAACCAAACCAACACGCAAATGCATTTGCCTGTCTCATCTACCATGAGATCTCCAACACTTATCAGCTTCAATCTGTCCCATCTTGCCAAGTAGGGTGCACACGTACTGGAGCCAAATGCAAATATCCCACCTACATCCATTTAACACTCCTGTAAGGCCGCCATTATTCAAAACAAAAGCATGGAAACAATTTCAAATAATCCACCAAACCAATCAAGTCAAGAATTAAAGGCTGAGATCAATCAAATCTCCAATTCATACGAAACATAACTCAAATTCAAAAGAGGATAGCAAGTTATTTCACCACACCAAACAACCATCAATCAAATTCAAATAATTCCCAATTGAAATAGCCGTGAAAACCAACAAGTATTTATTTATTATGCAGTGAGCGACATAAGAAAAGGAGGAGTGACAAGCATAGAATTGAACGAGTTAACATCAAGGGGAGGCAAAAGCTCATATTCCAATGCACCAGCATCCATATTGTACCAGGTTTTCCTTTTCACACTTGTTCTTCATTACAGCCATTAACAACATCCATATTGATCTTCATTACACCCATTACAATCATATTACATGTTTCTTTATGTATCGGTAGGGTTTATATTGCAAATATTGCAGTCACAGGTTAGCATAGTGTTCCATAGGGTTTATAATGCATATACTACAGTCATGGTTTACCATTTAAGGCTTTCCCTAGGGTTTATATTGCAAATATTATCGTCATAGTTTACCATCTCTGTTTCCCTAGGCTTTATATTGAAAATGTTACAGTCATAGTTTACCCTTTCTGTTTCAGTAGGGTTTATATTGCAAATATTACACTCATAGTTTAACATTTGTGTTACATAGTTTCTGCATTATCATTCACTCTGCTTATCATAGTCTCACATCGCAGTCTCATAGGTTCTGCATTATCGTTTATATGTTACATATTGGTCATGGTTTACCATTTCTGTTTCAATGGTCCTGCATTATCATTTACTCTGATTATCTTATTCTCATAGGTTTTGCATTATCATTCACTCTAGTTATATTATTCTCATAGGTTCTGCATTATCATTGACTCTGCTTAGCATAATCTCACAGGTTTTGCATTATCATTCACTCTGCTTATCTTATTCTTCTTTCAGTTCTACATTGTCATTCACTCTAGATATCTTATTCTCATATCTTCTGCATTATCAATCTCTAAAGTTTCTGTTGTTCAAACATGAGTGTGGTTTTCACTTTCCTGTGCATGAGAATGTTAATGTTGTAAATGCTTAAAAGGTTATGAGATGTTCTTAAACTCTAACTCCCTTGCATAGCTTGTAATTTTGTGCTTCTTACTCCTCTACTTCCTTATGTTGCTCACTCCAGAATAGATAACTCAAGATAACAAACTCCTATTACAGAAGATAATCTCAATTGAAATGCAAGAAACTAAAAATATAACACATACACAAACTAAATAATCTTCTGTTCAAGCATCACTCTCTTCATACATATAAAGATAACTGTTAAAGCATTTGTGTTTCATAGTTTACCATTTATCTTTCCTAGGTTCTGCATTATCATTTACTTTGGTTATCATATTCTCATATGTTCGGCATCACAAACTAATTATTCTTTTGTTCAAGCATCATAGGTACATAGATGTATTTCATAGTTTACACATAGATGTATTTCATAGTTTACCATTTATGTTTCATAGGTTATGCATTATCATTGACTCTGCTTATCATATTCTCATATGTTCTGCATTACAAAGTGATTATTTTTTTGTTCAAGCATCACTGTTTTGATTCTAATTATTCTGTGTAGATGGCCAAGGGCAATGCAGTGGTGACCTCTACTGGGAACAAAAAAAAGAAAAGAGCCACGACAAGGTTGCCTGCTGAGAAACGAGGATGTAGATTCCCCCCTGAAATAGATCATGTTGCACAAGTAGATGAGGTTTCTACTCCTCAAATACCGCAGATTGAGGTTACTACACCTCAAATACCGCAGAAGGTAAAACAAATACAGAAGCTGTGGTCTGAGGATGACATGAAAAGGGCACTCTATGACATTGAAGAGAATGACATGTCGATAAGGGGGGCTTCCAAAAAGTGGTCAATCCCAACAGCCACACTGTCCAAATGGCTAGGGGGTCTAACAACAACTTCCAAGAAAGGTCCACCAACAGTCCTCACAGAAGAGGAAGAAAATCGCATTGTGGAATGGTGCAAGCAAATGGGTGATATTGGTCATGGTCTTGAGATAGTCAATCTTAAGTCTGAGGTTGCTCAAATATGTCAAAATAGGACAAACCCTTTCACCAATGGCTTCCCAAGGAAGTCCTGGTGGATAGGCTTCAAGCACAGACATCCTCAACTCGCATTACGAACTGCTGAAGGCCTAGACAAAGATAGGGCATTCAATCTTAGACCTGATGTTGCAGATGCATTCTACAAAACACTGTCTGCAGCATACAAAGCCATGCCATATGGTCCTGATCGCATATGGAATTGCAATGAAACTGGCATCCAAGTAGGAAAAAATGGGTCCATGAAGGTGCTCGCAAGAAAAGGTAGCAGGAATGTCTCTTACATTATCCCAAAGAGCTGTGAATGGATAACCATTCTATGTTGTGTCAATGCTATCGGGCAGAGCATTCCAGGATTCTACTTGTTCAAGGGGAGTGCGAACATAGATAATTACATCATAGATTGTGAACCAAGTGCTTGCATTGCAGCCCAGCCACATGCATGGATGACCCACTTCAAAACCTCGATTCCAGGTGGTGTCTCGCCCACGAATAGGGTCCTGCTGATCTTTGACGGCCATGGAAGCCACGTAGTGCTCGAAACCATCTAGGAAGCAAGAGATATCGGTATAGATTTGTTAACATTTCCATCACACACATCACATAAGCTACAGTCGTTGGATGTGAGTGTGTTTGCACCTTTCAAAGCTTACTTCAAATCAGAATGTGCATAATTTTTGTCAAGGTTTCCAAACATTGAAGTGAGGAGGAGAGAACTTGCAATTTTAGGTAGCAAAGCAATGAAAAGAGCTTTGACAGTTGACAACATCAAGGCTGGGTTTAGAAGGACTGGTATATGGCCGCTGAATCCCGATGCACTTGTCAATGAAATGCATCCAAGTGAGACATTTGTGGTCAGCGAGGATGCTGACGCAGTTGAAACATTCTCAACCTTTCTGGACTTGGTGTATCAAGTGATGATGTCATAGTATTGCAGTCCAGTCTTCCAGATGGACACATGCAACCTGCAACAGAAACACAACACTCACCTCATACATGTCCCGCTGAATCAGTTGCACAAGTGGTGGTTAATGAACACACCCCTCCCATGGTGGATAGGATCGTTGATCAATTTAGCGAAAGTTTAGATCTTCCATCACAACGAAGCCAACCATCCTGGTTGGTTGAGGGAGCAATGAACTTGGGCATTCATTTGGAAGTCCCAGAACAAGAGGATACCTATACTTTTCCATCACCAGCACCATAAATTTACCTTTCTCAAGTTCTCCATTACTATGCTCCTTCTTGCAATTTAGATTTACAAGCCAATGAAGATGTACCACAGGGCTCACAGGTAGTCGAGGAGGTCATTGGCACACAGTCAGATGGGACACAACAAACACAAACAATTCCACACATCAGCAAGTTCCTCAAGTTGCCTGTGCACACTGTCCGTCAAATGAAATCCAAAGCAGGTGCGATTCAGATCAGTAGACAGTCTCAATTGTTGACAACAGATGACTACATGAGGCTGTTAATGGAGCAAGAGCAAAGGAAGAAAGAGGTCAAGGAGATAAAAGCAAGAAAGAGACAACATAATGCAGAGAAAAGGGAAGCAAGAATTGTGGCAGCGGAGTTGAAGGAGAATGCCAGAATTGAGAAGGACATACTGCGAAAAGAAAAAGAGCAGCAAAAATTACAACAAAAAAAGGATAGAGATGCAAAAAAGGAGCAAGAGAGGCTTCACAAGGAACAGGACCGAAAGGAAAAAGAGATTGAGGAGGCACAGAGGGCTTTACAGAGAGAGAGGCGATTAAGGAACACTTCTAATCCATTGTCTCAAAGTAATGGAGTCTTCTGTGATATTCTCAACATTAATATCCCTCAGTTCTCCACGATAATGAATTATTCAAGCCTCTCCCAATCTGACTTTAGGGGCAGTCAATATCCATATCAATTTGGCACTCAGGATGTACAAATGTCTTCACCACCACCCCCAACACATGTCACTTGCACCCAATATACCACTCCAAGTCCCACTCATGTATGCAGCAATCCCCATCGACTGGAAGGGGACGAGAACATGGCAATTGACACCCCAACCAGCCAAGATCCTTTTCACAACAGCAGCAGCTAGATTACAAATGCTAGTTTCATAGACTTTAGAAGTATTGATATTTACAAATGCACCGAAATTGTGAACAGTTATAATTTTTTGATAAGTACAGATTGACTGTTATTGTTTTGTTTTGTGAAGTAATCTGATCAGATTCAAAAAAGTGTTGTATGTAATTTGCAATGTATGCTTCTTCGTTGACATTTTTAAATATATGAGAATTACAGATGCATCGTTTTTGTTTTGATTTGCAATGTATTAAGATCATATTGCAATGTGTGTTCTATGTAATTTGCAATGTGTCACTATTTCTATTTCAAATGTTTGCTTCTTCATTGAAATTTTGTCATTTTCTATTCATTTTTCCAAATATTTTTCCACGTGGAAGGTCCAACTTTGTCCACGTGTCGAAAAAAATAGAAAAAAGACCCGTCGACCGATACAGACGCACCTCGGGTTCCACTACATATGTGGCTCGGTGTCCAAAGGTGACAGCCTTTCCACATCAACTCTTCCCAGTCTGTCACCCTAACAATCCACTACTGAGCATTTATCACTCGTCGCCACTTCCTATTCCTATCTACAGTCTCAAATAAATGCTGCCACCTCTCCTAAGCTCCACGCCACCCCGAAATTTTATTCCAACCAACCTATACATAAACATATGTATATGCATATGCATATACATATATGCATACATATACATATACATATTAGACATATGCATATACATACTTATATGTACATGTATATGTATGTAGATATGTATATGCATATACATATGTATATGTATATAGATATATGTATATGTATATGCATATACATATCTATATACATATACATATGCATATGCAAATACATATCTACATACATATGCGTTTATTCCGAAACAAACTGCATTGAATGGTCCTAGTGCCTCGCTCTTCTCGCCATTCAACCAGCCTTTCATTTTCTCGAGTAAAAATTCCGTCTTCACTTGCTCACCGATACCTGCTCGTTTCATTGTCTACAACATTCGCCATCTCACGACAACCTGCAATGCTCGGAGACCATATCTTGTTTGGGTAGAAGTCGATACGGAGATGGGTAGACGCCAATTACCGAACGTCACCAACAGCTCCACTTCTGCCATGCAAGCAACGAACGGGTTCCTCGCCACCATGAACGGGTTCCATATACATATACATATACATATGTACATATATATATATGCATACATCCACATACATATATTGTATATGTATATATATATGCATACATACACATACATATACATATGTATATGCATACATATGTATATACATATGCATATGTATATAGATATGTATATGTATATGCATACATATACATATCTATATACATATGCATATGTATACACATATACATATTTGTATACAATTAAGTCGTGCAACTATTCTATCTTTTTCAGGTGCCATTGATGAATTTGGGGGTGTTAAATTTTTCATAGGTGATGGCAACCTATGCTGCACGGGTCCACAACTCCATTCGAATTGTGAAGTGTTGCATAGGTAACCATGAGAAGCCTTCACAAAACCAAGTCCCCTAAGTCGTTCAAATACAAAGCTATGGACACCTATGTGAAGTGCTACATAGGCCACACATGTATATACATAAAACATAGACATACAAATATACATATAGGTTATGCTTCATCATTTCAATCAACTAAGCAATAGAGACATGTTTTAGGGAGACTTGATTTTGTGAACGCTCATTTGATGGAAACCTATGCTGCACGGGTCCACAACTCCATTTGAATTGTAAAGTGTTGCATAGGGAACCATGACAAGCCTTCAAAAAACCAAGTCCCATAAGTCATTCAAATACAAAGGTATGGTAATCTATGTGAAGTGCTACATAGGCCACACATGTATATACATAAAACATAGATATGCAAATATACATATAGGTTATGCTTCATCAATTCAATCAACTAAGCAATAGAGACATGTTTTAGGGAGACTTGATTTTATGAACGCTCGTTTGATGGCAACCTATGCTGCACGGGTCCACAACTCCATTCGAATTGTGAAGTGTTGCATAGGGAACCATGACAAGCCTTCAAAAAACCAAGTCCCCTAAGTCATTCAAATACAAAGCTATGGTAATCTATGTAAAGTGCTAAATACGCAAGCATGAAAGGCCTTGGGAAAACCAGGTCCCCTAAATACATGTTGTAAGAAAGCTTTAGTGCTCAATAATGATCTATGGTAATACATGTGAATACTTGAAGGTTTTCATGGCTATTTGACTTGGGAATTATTTGAATCTGATTGATGGTTGTTTAGTGTGGTGAAATAAATTACTATCCTCTTTTGAATTTGAGTTCTATTTCATATGAATTGGAGATTTGATTGATTTCAGCCTTTAATTCTTGACTTGATTGGTTTGGTGGATTATTTGAAATTGTTTCCATGCTTTTGTTTTGAATAATGGCGGCCTTACAGGAGTGTTAAATGGATGTCAGTGGGATATTTGCGTTTGGCTCCAATAAGTGCTCACCCTACTTGGCAAGATGGGACAAATTGAAGCTGATACGTTTTGTATATCTCATTGTAGATGAGATAGGCGAATGCATTTGCATGTTGGTTTGGTAATGCTACGATGGGAAACAATCTTGTAATGGGTTCGCCAGTCAGTCAAAGATGGGTTGGATGGGTTTCAAAGTTTTTGAGTTGGCACCTTGTTTAAATTAATGCTAACATGTGTGCATTTTATATCTGAGATATGTTTGATGTGATCAAGCCTATCTATGGATGAATTTAAGCTGACGTTGTGGAGGACTGGCGTATAGGTGCACACCATATAAAGTTGACACCCCCAAATTAATAAATGGCACATATAAAAGATACAATTGTTGCAGGTCTGAATTTATGAATATAGACATATACATACACATACACATAGACATAGACATAGACATAAGTGAATTAAACACGACTATAGAGAAGTATAGGAAGAGGCAGCGAGTGATAATACGATGCAGTGGATTGTTAGGGTGGCTGACTGAGAGAAGTAGACGTGGCAAGGTTGTCCACTTAAGACCTCTTCACACATCTATACCCACACACATTTACATATAGACATACACATTCACACATACACATTTACATATACAAATACATATTTACATATAGACATAAATATAGACATACACATACACATACACATAGACATACACATAGACATAGACATAGACATACACATACACATATACATATTTACATATCCATACAGATTTACATACACATATACATTGACATAAACATACACATATTCATAGATTTATTTACACATATACATAGATTTACATACACACATACATAGACATAAACATATACAAATTCAAATACAAAGCTATGGTAATCTATAAACATATACATAAACATAAACATATGTATATGTATATGAATATGTCTATACATATGCATATATATATATGTAAGTAAGATGCAAAGACCTTAAGCATATACAAGTTGGATACACTTCATCATGTTTGGCTGCCAGCGTGTAATTATTTTGTTTCAAAATAATTACAATTATGTGTGCATTTTATATCTGATATACATATCAATATGTCTATGTATATGTGTATGTATATGTCTATCTATCTGTCTATGTATATGTCTATGTCTATGTATATGTCTATGCCTATGTATTTGTCTATGTCTATGTTGATGAAGCAGAACCTTAAAAAAATAGAACAACACCCATATATTTCCAAGACACAAAATTAAGGTACAATAATTGGATGACTAATATGATGGAAAATAACCTATGCAAAAGATAACACCCCCAAAATAACCAATGGCACCTAAGAAAAGATAGAAACATTTGCATTACAGACTTATTGAAGGATATGGGTTTTTTTTTCATTTAAATGTTATTGGTCCATGTGGCCTGCCATGTCGACAGTGTGATTTTGGGTGCATACGTATCGGCTCCTCTCCCCTAATACGTAAGCGGGGGCCCTAATGTGCTATGGGACATGCGCTCGTTGGGGCCCACACCTATACACTGGTCCTCCACAACGTAAGGTTAATTTCATCCATAGATAGGCTTGATCACATCAAACATAAATCAGATATAAAATTGATGGAGCATTACCCAAAATCAGAATCAATGATAATGCAAAACCTATGAGAAAACAATAAGGAGAGTGAATGATAATGCATAACCTGTGAGATTATGATAAGCAGAGTGAATGATAATGCAAAACATATTGAAAAGAGATATGATGTAATATAAGCTCGACAATTATTTGAGTTTTGCTTCCCCTATGACATCAAATAGTTTCTTATTTTTTGTAGTTAGGATATTGTTTTCACTATGTACCCAAGGTAGAGGATTAGTTGGTTGATTGTGATAATGAATTTTAGGTGAGAATAAGAGATTGGATGAGACTATCATTAACACATGTTATAATGTTTAATCTAAATTGGGATACCCAAGGCATGAATAAGGATGAGTCTGATTCAATGGATAAAATATACTTCGATCATGTATAAATGATGTTCATTCTTGCTATCAATTTGAATTATAAGAATGTTAAACAAACATAAATGGGAGAACAATAGTTGCACTAAAGAGGAAAAACGAAATGGATACTAAAAGGACAACGTAGAAATAATATTCTAAGGAAAAAAACTATAGATAGGATCCTCTTCATAGCTTTTATTTCTATCACATATGAGAATTGAGACCTATATGCTATGGGATCATATCCTTCTTTAATGAATCTCTAGTGGCCCTTATGGTTTATTGGGGCTTTGTGGTCCTATTCATGTTATACTCTCACATCCCTAATTATAATTGAAACAAATCAAACAATGATACAAAGTGTAATAGAAAATTGAGACATGTAAGATTGATTCTAATGGATGAACAAACTAACCATCCATCTATACCATAGCGTTGTTCGAAGTTATATATACATTTGATAATGTTGTATGAAATTATATTTCAGTATCTATATGAGAAATGGTTATAGCATAAGTAGGAGTCAACCATCATCATAGTTAGCTGTAAGGGAGAGGGGCCGATATTTACAGTCACTTTAATTGAACAACAAACAAAGCGTACATCCAATTAGGTTGTATATATACACATATACATATATGCATATGTATATGTAAACGTATATATGCATATGCAATTCATTTTGAATGAAGAGTGTAAGGAATGGAAGGTACAATGCATAGCTTAAGGGAGAGTGTAATGGTGTTCTTCTTTCAAATTATGCATGTTCCATCCATTCGCTACACTCTACATCTAAAACAACTTCATTTGTTGTTTGCATATGCATATATACATATACATGTACATATGCATATATGTATATACAATTGCATATGTATATGTATGCACATACATACATATGCATATACACATGCATATACTGCATATGCATATACATATACATATCAAATATTGATAAAAAGTGTAAGAACAAAATCATACATGTAAGATTGAGTGTAACTGATGAACAGAGAAATCATTAATGCCATCATGAATAGTAGTTTGGTATATCTTAGGCAGATTAGACTTATTTCACCATAAGTCCACAATTGTAAATCTTATATCCTGAGGTGATGAAGGGCAGGTTTGCAAGGAAACAAAAATTGCATGTTATAGTATGACATCAAGAAATCATACTCTTAGAAATAATTGAATGATACAAACTGAAACAACAATGTTATACTTGTAAGAGTAAGAGCTATCAAGAAGAACAGATTGAATAAGGATGAGTCTGATTCAATGGATAAAATATACTTCGATCATGTATAAATGATGTTCATTCTTCCTATCAATTTGAATAATAAGAATGTTAAACAAACATAGATGGGAGAACAATAGTTGCACTAAAGAGGGAAAATGAAATGGATACTAAAAGGACATTGACTTACAATTCAATGGAGTTCTTGAAGTGTTCCATTGTAGGTATTGCATATGGTGGAGGTTTGACAGAGGTGTAAATAGCAATGACATAGACATAGACATACACATAAACATACACATAGTCACATACACAAAGACATACACATACACATAGTCACATACACATAAACATACACATAGTCACATAGACATAGACATAGACATAGACATAGAAATAGACATAGACACATAGACATAGACATAGAAATTGACATAGTCACATACACATAAACATACACATAGTCACATAGACATAGACATAGACATAGACACATACACATAAACATACACATAGACATACACATAGTCACATACACATAAACATACACATAGTCACATAGACATAGACATAGACATAGACACATACACATAAACATACACATAGACATACACATAGTCACATACACATAAACATACACATAGTCACACAGTCACATACACATAAACATACACATAGTCACATAGACATAGACATAGAAATAGACACATACACATAGACATACACATAGTCACATACACATAAACATAGACATACACATACACATACACATACACATACACATAGATATACACATAGTCACATACACATAAACATACACATAGTCACATACACAAACATAGACATACACATAGTCACATACACATAAACATAGACATAGTCACATAGACATAGACATACACATACACATACACATAGTCACATACACATAAACATACACATACACATAGTCACATACACATAAACATACACATAGTCACATACACATACACAGACATACACATAGACATACACATACACATAGAAATACGCATAGACATAGATGTACACATAGTCACATACACATAAACATACACAGACATACACATAGTCACATACACATACACATACACATAGACATAGACATACACATACAAATAGACATACACATACACATACACATAGTCACATACACATAAACATACACATAGTCACATACACAAAGACATAGACATACACCTAGTTACATACACATAAACATACACCTAGTCACATGCACATGCACATGCGGAACGTATGAAAATACGAGAAGCAGAGTGAATGATAATGCAAAACCTATGAGAAAACGATAAGTAGAGTGAATGATAATGCAGAACCTGTGAGATTATGCTAAGCAGAGTCACTAATAAGGCATAACATATGAGAATATGATAACCAGAGTGAATGATAATGCAGAACCTATGAGAAAACGATAAGCAGAGTGAATGATAATGTAGAACCTATGAGATTATGCTAAGCAGAGTCAATGATAATACATAACGTATGAGAATACGAGAAGCAGAGTGAATCATAATGTAGAACCTATGAGAAAATGACAAGCAGAGTGAATGATAATGCAAAACCTGTGAGATTATGCTAAGCAGAGTGAATGATAATGCAGAACCTGTGAGAATACGATTTGCAAAGTCAATGTCAATGCAAATCCTATGAGAATAGGATAACCCAAAACTATGATTGTAAAACTTGCAAAATAAACCCTACCAAAACATAAATGGTAAACTATGCATGCTATATTCTCAAAATAACCCTACTGAAAGAGAAATGAGGTAAATATGAGCGTAATATTTGCAATATAAATCCTACAGAGCAAAACCCATATAAACAATGAACATTATTACATGTTGAAAGAAAAAAGTAACCAATTGCATAAATATAATTCATACGAAACAGAGAGATGCTTGAACAGAAGATTAATTTCCAAAGATTTAGTGTGTTTATGAACACAAATAATGCAGTGTTCATAAGCACTCAACTTCAACAAAATAAATGAAATCTGCAACACCAAAAAACATATAAAACAAAGCGAAATTGCAAACCAAACACAAACAGAAGAACAATGGCCAGCCTTAGTGAGCAAGCTCACCTGGGTCGAACACGCGACGAACCCCTTCATTGCTTGCGGTGACCTTCATGGCGGCGAGGAACCCGTTCGTTGTTTGCATGGCGGAAGTGGAGCTGTTGGCGACGTTTGGTAAGTGGCGTCTACCCGTCTCCGTATCGGCTTCTACTCAAACAGTATATGGTCTCCGAGCATTGCAGGTTGTGGTGAGAGTACGAAGGTTGCAGACGACGAAACGAGCAGGTACTGGCGAAGAAGTGAAGATGGAAAGTTTCCTCGGGAAAATGAAAGGCTGGTTGAATGGCGAGAAGAGCGAGGCACTAGGAGCATTCAATGCAGTTCGCTTCAGAATAAACGCGGGGTGGTGTGGAGCTTAGGAGAGGTGGCAGCATTTATTTGAGATTGTAGATAGGAATAGGAAGTGGCGGCGAGTGATAAATGCTTAGTAGTGGATTGTTAGGGTGGCGGACTGGGAAGAGTTGATGTGGCAAGGCTGTCACCTTCGGACGCCGAGCCACACACGTAGTGGCACCCGAGGTGCGTTTGTATCGGTCGACAGGTCTTTTTTTCATTTTTTTTGATGCGTGGACAAAATTGGACCTTCCACGTGGAAAATTTTATTTAAAAAAAATTAAAATAATAATTTATGTTTAATTAGCCTTTTTCTATAATGGGTTTTTTTTTTTAAACATGCTATTGGTCCACGTAGCCTGCCAACTAGACTGTGCGGTTTTGGGTGCTTACGTATCAGCTCCTCTCCCCTAATTAACAATTGTCAATCACTGCTGAAATGATAAAAGGTCGAGGTCCGAGGATGAGCAGGACGGAGGATTGTCAGGAGAGAGGGACAAGCGGCTCGTTATCCTTCCACTACAGGGAGAGGGAGGTTGTCGTTGCTTTGTAAAACCACCCTCACGTGCTCGCCTCCCCGCTTTAGGCCACACAATACACTCCTCCCCCTTCTTCGAGGGAGTGCCTTGCAACAACTCTCTACTTGGATCAGGGCGGGCCACACAACATGCCGCACTTCTCCCCTCCTCGCAGTCCAAGACTCTCCTGTCCTTCAACCTTGTG
>CM021102.1:401801543-401820303 GCA_007115665.2 Sequoiadendron giganteum | reverse complement strand
ACATACACATAAACATACACATACACATAGTCACATACACATAAACATACACATAGTCACATACACATACACAGACATACACATAGACATACACATACACATAGAAATACGCATAGACATAGATGTACACATAGTCACATACACATAAACATACACAGACATACACATAGTCACATACACATACACATACACATAGACATAGACATACACATACAAATAGACATACACATACACATACACATAGTCACATACACATAAACATACACATAGTCACATACACAAAGACATAGACATACACCTAGTTACATACACATAAACATACACCTAGTCACATGCACATGCACATGCGGAACGTATGAAAATACGAGAAGCAGAGTGAATGATAATGCAAAACCTATGAGAAAACGATAAGTAGAGTGAATGATAATGCAGAACCTGTGAGATTATGCTAAGCAGAGTCACTAATAAGGCATAACATATGAGAATATGATAACCAGAGTGAATGATAATGCAGAACCTATGAGAAAACGATAAGCAGAGTGAATGATAATGTAGAACCTATGAGATTATGCTAAGCAGAGTCAATGATAATACATAACGTATGAGAATACGAGAAGCAGAGTGAATCATAATGTAGAACCTATGAGAAAATGACAAGCAGAGTGAATGATAATGCAAAACCTGTGAGATTATGCTAAGCAGAGTGAATGATAATGCAGAACCTGTGAGAATACGATTTGCAAAGTCAATGTCAATGCAAATCCTATGAGAATAGGATAACCCAAAACTATGATTGTAAAACTTGCAAAATAAACCCTACCAAAACATAAATGGTAAACTATGCATGCTATATTCTCAAAATAACCCTACTGAAAGAGAAATGAGGTAAATATGAGCGTAATATTTGCAATATAAATCCTACAGAGCAAAACCCATATAAACAATGAACATTATTACATGTTGAAAGAAAAAAGTAACCAATTGCATAAATATAATTCATACGAAACAGAGAGATGCTTGAACAGAAGATTAATTTCCAAAGATTTAGTGTGTTTATGAACACAAATAATGCAGTGTTCATAAGCACTCAACTTCAACAAAATAAATGAAATCTGCAACACCAAAAAACATATAAAACAAAGCGAAATTGCAAACCAAACACAAACAGAAGAACAATGGCCAGCCTTAGTGAGCAAGCTCACCTGGGTCGAACACGCGACGAACCCCTTCATTGCTTGCGGTGACCTTCATGGCGGCGAGGAACCCGTTCGTTGTTTGCATGGCGGAAGTGGAGCTGTTGGCGACGTTTGGTAAGTGGCGTCTACCCGTCTCCGTATCGGCTTCTACTCAAACAGTATATGGTCTCCGAGCATTGCAGGTTGTGGTGAGAGTACGAAGGTTGCAGACGACGAAACGAGCAGGTACTGGCGAAGAAGTGAAGATGGAAAGTTTCCTCGGGAAAATGAAAGGCTGGTTGAATGGCGAGAAGAGCGAGGCACTAGGAGCATTCAATGCAGTTCGCTTCAGAATAAACGCGGGGTGGTGTGGAGCTTAGGAGAGGTGGCAGCATTTATTTGAGATTGTAGATAGGAATAGGAAGTGGCGGCGAGTGATAAATGCTTAGTAGTGGATTGTTAGGGTGGCGGACTGGGAAGAGTTGATGTGGCAAGGCTGTCACCTTCGGACGCCGAGCCACACACGTAGTGGCACCCGAGGTGCGTTTGTATCGGTCGACAGGTCTTTTTTTCATTTTTTTTGATGCGTGGACAAAATTGGACCTTCCACGTGGAAAATTTTATTTAAAAAAAATTAAAATAATAATTTATGTTTAATTAGCCTTTTTCTATAATGGGTTTTTTTTTTTAAACATGCTATTGGTCCACGTAGCCTGCCAACTAGACTGTGCGGTTTTGGGTGCTTACGTATCAGCTCCTCTCCCCTAATTAACAATTGTCAATCACTGCTGAAATGATAAAAGGTCGAGGTCCGAGGATGAGCAGGACGGAGGATTGTCAGGAGAGAGGGACAAGCGGCTCGTTATCCTTCCACTACAGGGAGAGGGAGGTTGTCGTTGCTTTGTAAAACCACCCTCACGTGCTCGCCTCCCCGCTTTAGGCCACACAATACACTCCTCCCCCTTCTTCGAGGGAGTGCCTTGCAACAACTCTCTACTTGGATCAGGGCGGGCCACACAACATGCCGCACTTCTCCCCTCCTCGCAGTCCAAGACTCTCCTGTCCTTCAACCTTGTGTGCCCCCACTCGGGTTAAAGGCTCGCATTACTGAGCTCGACATATTTTCCTTCTCCATCACCTACAGATAGACACCCTTTCCTCGACCAGCTGTCCCATGTGGGATTTATGAATGCCTCATACGCTGCCTCTTTCAACTACTACGGATAGCACCAACTAATCCCATGACACTCCTCTGAGTTTCTGACGCTATGCTCGGATCACGTTTACATATTTTTGAATGTCAACTTCGCAATCGACTTGTCTCTCTTGGTACCGTAACATCATCTATGTGCTACAAATTTTGAAGCAGACGAGGAGATGAACTCTGATTCACTAGTTGTGTCATGACTAGTTATGTGATCACTAATAATGAGATTCTAAGATTTGGCTAGGAGTTAAAGTCCTCCTTTAGCGTTCAATGCGGCATCCATTTCCATACCTTGGGCCATCATAAGAAGAGTGGTGTGCAAAAAAAATAAAAAAATATGCCCAAGATTATAAATTCTACGACATGAATCCAACAAGACAGTCAGCCAAAAATGAAAGAAAAAGAAAAAAATAAATTTTATCTAGACCTATTTAATTTTAGGTTTCAATTTTAGCTTTCATCATTGGACAAAATTTTGATGGATTTCCTTATTATGATTAGATTATGTTTTACTAACTAAATCACGATTCTAGTTTTTGATAAATCACCATGTTGGCATGTAGTGTTGGATCTATAGTTTTGAAAACTATGTTTGATCTTGTGGAAATTAAGTTGTATGTGATATTTTGCCTTATATCTTGTTAGATTTGGAAAAAGTCATGGGTAGTAGTTTCAGCAACCATCCAAATTGGCCCAAATGGATAACAGATAGGAAAAAAGGGTGGTTGTTATAAGGATAGGTTGGTCCATGAGCCCATAAATGTACAAATCCTTGTGCATCTATTATGATGTGACTAAATTCCAAGGGTTAACCCCTCACTACTGCATCACAAGGTATAGACAACCAATGGCTCTCTAAGACTAAAAATTTCAAATAAACCTACAAGGTATTTAAATATATCCAAAGGTACATGAAAACACAAGGTCGTATACAAAGTCTTTTTGATAATGTGGCTTACGAAGGCAACCCTTCCCTCCTTCACTAGAAACCTTTATGGGGAATCTAGTTATGTCCAAATTGACATATATTCTAATGTTATTTTAAAACCCATGGTATAGGGTTTCTAACCTTAAAAATAGGAAAAAAGATATTTTTGGAAAAATTTTAGTGTCCTTACTTGTGTAACCACTATGGTCACCAAGATCCCCAAATGGTCGAAGTGAGAGCATTTGGTGGAAACTTGTATCAAGCTCAAAATAAAAAAATAGTTACAACAAAACTCAACTTTACAAAGTGATTTGATACCATTTCATAAGTTTCTCCCTACAACAATTAAGCCAACATGAAATACAAAAATAATTTTTGAAATTAAAATATAGTAATGGTATTGTATTGAATAGTAGAATTTCATTACAAATATAACAAGCTTCTCCGAGAATTAGTCTCCTTATACAACTTAATTTCATGAAAAATTATTGTACTACCAAAGCCCTTTACTTATACTAATTATACTCAGTAGAACTATTACCTCCCAAGCATGTGTGATAAATTATCTAAGAAAAATGGATGAATTATAAAGCATATGCATGCATTTTTTTATTAATTCCATATTAATACAAAAGTAATTACTTAAGAAAATAGTTAGCAATGTGGATCTCCTAAAATATGGGAAGCCTAGAGACTAGCTATGATAGATATTGGATTTGGCTTAGAGTGAGTCTTCATATTTATAAAGGTATATCCTATTCCTAAAGGAAAAGATGAAGAACTTCTTTAGAAAATCATATAGAAGCACCACATACTAGTGATACTATCACATATTATTTATTCTTATTTTCACTTCTCTATCCTCTTTTTGGGATGAATGAGGAATGGATTGATCTAAATAGGAAAAAAGATATATCAATCAAAGGGGAGATAAAAATCACTCAATGGGAGAAGATCGACAATTGGGAGTAATTAGTGTCATTAGGATAGAAGGTCATTCTCAACCAAAGGTGAAACTAAAGATAAATTATTGGAAGTATAATTTCATTTGCTAATCAAATATAAGTATCCCCCTTCATAAGGTAGGTCACTCAAGAAAACAATAAGCTTAACCTAGGTCTCTCTAGTGACTCTAGGTTTCTTAGGAACCCCTACAACTGAAGTCATGAAAGGTTAGCACCTCATTGGATTGTGTTAATGTGTGCTTGAATCCTAACCCATTTATGTATTTTGGCCTTATTATGCACATCATAGGTAGTCGATTTGAGATGTTTCCTAGATTGGGTCTCCCTTGGTCAAATTTCACATATGAGTTTTTCTTTGTTGAATCCCCCATGTGCCTATCAAATTTTAGAAGTTTCAAAACGTTCCAAAATTTCTAAGTGTGGAGGGTTCATGTACAAATTCTTAAGGATTGTACTTTGTGTTAGATTTTTAGAGTTTTTCATCTTGTCATGTACCTATTCATCAACCCCCTCCTTTGTTCCCTTTCCTTATCAATATTTTATAATTTTCCTTCCCAAAGTTTCTTCCCCCAATCACCTCTCCTTCCCTTATCCTTGTTAAATTTTTGCACCTTTCCATACTAGTATGGTTTTCCACAAGACCCTAGACTCCCCGATCCTTCATACTAAGTTACCTTTCATGGGAAAATTTTTAGCCATCCTTTTAATCACATCCTTTGTGGCATGATTTTAGTGGTATCCCTAACCCTAATTTAATAATTTCCCTTCATACACTTTTTCAAAGTTGTACTTGTGGGAATACCTCTAATATGGTACTTTGGCCATGAGTTATTAGGTATTCCTAACTCTTGATCCATAACAATTTTCAGTTTGTTATCTCATTGGGATCATGAGTTTTAATTTATCCTTATTTTCATGCATTATGCGATGAACTCCTTGGTATATTTGATCCGTAAATCCTAATAGATTTTTTCACATATAATTTTAGAGTCAAATATGTGGGAGTACCCTTATGTATTTTATTTGAGCATGAAGTGTGGCATACTCCTAATCCTCAATCCCCAACAAGTGGTATGAGTTATGTTGTATCCCCAAACCATGATCCCTATAACTTTGAAATTCCTATACTTTCCATGGTTCATTCCCACCCACCTCTTTGCATGACCCAAGTAACCATTAATAACCATACTAGATGTTACAACTAAGCCATGGGGATTTTCCTGCCCAAATATCATTTTCTATCTTAAGGACATCGATTCGATTCAAATATACTTGAAGTGATAGAGGATGAAGAATTTCATTCTACCATTAATGCAACGATTACATTTATAATGTGTATAGTTTCCATGCAATATCCAAGCCACTATTTCAATCAATTTTCTAAGATATAAGCTTACCTTGCACACCTCATCCATTGACTGCTAGCTCCTATTCAATTCTTGAAGTGATAGGGAAATCAATAGAGTTCCATTTATGCTAGTTCATTTTCCAAAAATAAGGCTGATAATTCCATGTTTCTATGTGACTACAAGTTAAAGGAGCTTCTAAGTTTTCAACTCTTGCAAATCTATTTTTCATTAGAGTAATCAATGTTTGTAAAACACAAGTAAATTTGTATTGTCAATGATATCTATAAATGAATGTCTTCATTCCTCCATTTGTGGATCCTCAAGGAAGTTCTAGCTTAGGTTTTCCTCTTACCAATTCACTAGTATGAATGTAATATATATTTGATAAATATTGTAGGATTATAAGACATTGCAATCTGTGTAATGGTTATTTATTATTACATATGGATTTCTATAGTTCAGGGTTGGATTATTAAGTATGTTTAATTGCTTTATATTATTATTTTTGGTGTATGTTTATGCATAGCTCATATTCCTTTGCAATTTTGATTTGTCATTCCTCATGGTATTTGTGCACTCTATAAGTCAATGGATTATGCATCATTCCTAGAAGAAATGATCGACCATGCATGTAAACTAAAAAATATCATTCACCAATAGATTAGGAGTAGGAAGTAGTTTGTATGAACCTCATGATTTAGCATTATAACCAATAAAACCATCTTGAATATTCCTTAAATTGTTATCATCTAAGAGATTCATGTTGTACATACCCACATCTTGTTGTTATGTAGTGAGGAGATTATTAGCTTAATAGAGGTTATAGCAATAGGTTAGTCATTGGCCTAGCAATAAAATTTGTGGCTTGGAATATAATAGGTACTATTGCATCAATTTATCCACTTTTATAATCTTAGTTGTGTTTAGTTTCATTCAAGATACCTCTAGGGAAGCCCCTTGTGTCTAACTAAGCCAAAGTTGAAGAAGGTATTATCCACCTTAATAGATTAGTCTCTAGTATTGTCCTACTTGATCATAAGTTAGAGGTTTATCTCTATGAGTTTGATACACTTGCTTCTTAGAGAATGAACTAGTTTTAGGATTTTGAAACCTAGAACTCTATGCACCAAAAGGAACTAATAAATAATGAAGCAAGTTGTGTATGTATCTAGCAAGTATAAAATAAACATGAGGAATTTTTTTAAAGGAACAATGAGGGCTTCCAATATAATAAATAGTTTGTATAGAGAAATTAACATGTCATATGAATGATGAGTTGGACTACCAAATTATCATCAAAAATATCATGTAGGCCAATGAAATTTTGGGCACTTACAAGACATGAGGATTACAAGGGCAAGGACAATAAATTTTTACCCTTCCACTATAGGGAGTAGGTAGTTGTCATTTCTCTATGAAACCATGTTCGCATGGTAAAAATTAAAAAAACCACTATTAAAGTGAAATAAATAATATCATATGTTAAATTCCAATCATTATTATAGTAATAAAAGGTTGAGATCTAAGGATGCAAAATATTAGATGATTATGTGGAGTGAGATGAGAAAATCATTATTCTTGTATTGTAGGGAGTTAGAGGTTGTCATTACTTTAAGAATATTTCGTTACTATATCTCATAATGTTAGTTGAATCTTGTCATTAATATTAACAAGGTATACATAATATCAAATATTAATTACCAATAATTTCTACAATAATAATAGGTTGAGATATGAGAATGGGTAGGATTGGAGGATTGTGTGAAGAGAGATGAGAAACTCATGTTATCCTTATGTTGTAGGGAGTGAGAGGTTTGCATTAATATGTGAAGCTTTCCTTAATATAAATAATACACACATTGTTAAAGAGGTATACATACGATAAGATATTGAATTTTAAAAAACTATTATGATATTAAAATGTTGAATTTTGAGGATGAGTAGGACCAAAGGATTGTGAGGAGAGGGACAAGAAGGCCATTACCCTTCCACTATAGGGATTGGAAAAATTTAATTTCTCTATTAAACCAAGCTTGGTATACATAATATCAAATATTTAATTCCAATCACTATTAAAGTAACAAAATATTGATGTACACGGATAATTGGGATTCAATTATTGTGAAGGGAGATGCAAGAAAATCTTTAACCTTCCATTGTAGGTACCAAGAGGATTTTATTACTCTATGAAACCATCATCATACAATTTACACAATATCAAATACTGTTAAAGAGGTAGACATAATATCATATGTTGAACGGTGATCATTGATAAAGTAATAAAAGATTGAAGTTCAAGGATAAGAAAGACTAGAGGATTATTAAGATAGGGACAAATACCTCATTATCCTTCCATTATATGGAGTAGGAGGTAGTCATTTCTCTGTGAAACTAGCCTCAAATTGTCCCCTCTAATATATTTAACAAGGAAATCCTCTCCGCTTTAAGGAAAGACCTTGAAAAAAATCTTTTCTTTGATTATGGTGGGCACATAATATGCCACACATCTCCCCTCTTCAATCTAAGACTCTCATGGCCTTCAATTTTTTTTTCCACCACTTGGTTCAAACACTCACATGATTGAGCTTGGTATATTATTCTTCTTTATCACACACTTTCTTCTTTATTCTATTTCTTAGCGTTAATGTTCTGCCTCATCCCTTCAAAATATTTCTAGGAGGAGCTTTATAAAGTTTTGTTAAGTTAAAAAATTTTAAGCCTAACATTTTGGAATGCATTAAGGTGCTTGATATTAATTATTCATAGAAATTCCTTAGGCGGAAAAAAGGAGTGAAGAAGACAAGTTACTAATTCAACACCAAAATGAGATAGCTTTGACCCTTATCTTTTCTTTATACACACACCATGAGTTTAAAGTTTTTTGTGTTATATTGAAGAGATAGCTTGATATGCTGCAAGACTAGCATTGGGTTTATGAAGCTCCTCCATGTTTCATGAAGTTTGTTGCAGATTTTTAGAAGCTAAAATACCACGTTGTAGAGCTCAAGAAGAGATAGAGGCATGTTTCAAGGAGAAAAAAAAATCTAGGAGTTGATTAATTCTTACCCACGTTGCATCCATATGTGCTTTCATTTTCACTACCAGGTATCCTCTTCTAGCCTCGATCAAGGTATTTTTAGAAGGGTTTCATATATTACAGACCGGTAGATGTTTTGTTGAGTAAGATTTTCCCTTTTTGCACATGATCATTCACCATTTTATATCTGGGTCAGACGTATATATGTCCAAGAAGAGTTCCCAAATGTTATTAAACCTTCAATATTCCTCATTGCCAGTTAAAAGATCAAGGTCTGCAAGTGTTGTCTTTATCGTGGTGTGCATAAAAGGTCTTTGAATCCTTAGTAGGTCTCAGACAAGTTCAAACTCCAAAAGGAAATGGTTTTCACGAGCACAATCAAGAAACAATGAAGATAGCTATTGAATGGTGATACTAAGGCACTATTTGAATCTTGATAAATTAGCAATAGATGACAACCACCATACAGAGCCAACACAAAGATTGAAGATGCCTGCAGTCATAAAGAAGGATGAGAAAATTTAGTCTTACAAAGAGTATTATAGTGATCATAGTTATCATGAATGTTAAATACATGGGTACAGTAACAGTAAATGGTAAAATGTAGCCAATGATAAAGAAGGTGAGATTGAAAAAGAAGACAAGATGGTTGTTAAAGCTATCGGTTTAGTGAAAAACAAAAGAAGATGTTAGTCATCCTAGAGATATAAAAAGTTTCAAAGTCAGAGATGGAAATGAGAAACATAATTCTTTTTTCTCAGTTTGTACAAATAAAAGATCATGATTTATGTTTCATGAATCATATGAGGAGACATGATGCAAAAACAAAAATAAAATGAAAGTGATAAAGGAGGTAGCAGGTTATCAAATAATGATTTGAGTTGGATAAGTGTTGTGTATGACAGTCAAAGGGTTTGCAACAACTCATAACCTTTTAAAAAGAAAAAAAAGGCATAAAGATAAAGCTTTGAAAAGACAACCATTTGGTGCATGAGATTGCAAATTTTAGGTTCCAATATAAAGATGAAATAAGAAACTTTAATTATTATTGCTGAAATTATATTGAGATCTCTGTCCTTTCTTTTGATGAATAGGCAACTATCTATACTAATATAAAAAGATAAGATACAAATTCACAAAAAATGATGGGTGGTAAAAAGGCACACCTCGAGAGTCACATGGGTAGAGCCTAGAAAAGCATAATAAACAGAGTCACTTGGGCCTAGCCCATAAATCTAAAATCATAATAAAAAAGGCCATCAAGTGGCCAAAGTAGTGCTAGTAGAGCCAGGAGGGTCTCTATCATCCATTTTTTCCCCCATACATCAATGGGGTTAGAAGTGACGTCAGGAGGAGGACCCCAACCACCACCATTCTCTTTTTCTTTCCCTTTATATTCCTCACGTTGGGGGTGAGATTGCAAGCATTGGAAGCCAACCAGAGCCGCTACCAGGCCAACCAGAGCCACTACTAGGAGTGGTATCAGAGGGCCACCTAGAATCACCATCGTTGCTCCCTGCAACAACTCCAGAGGGCCACCCTTGGCTAGTCTACTAGGGAGGAGAGAGAGAGAGCTATGAGGAGGGCAAGAGCCACGCCAAGGAGGAGGCTGAGAGCGGGGGAGAGCAAAGACACTCCTCTGTTGGCCTCGAGAGGGCGAGAAACTATGAGAAGAGGAGGGCAAGGCATGCACTTGGGCCACTTTGCATGAGGCATTACCCCAATGGTCCAGAAGCACTTGAAGATGAGCCACCTCAAGCACGACTTTGTTTGCTTGAACTTGAATCTGCAAAAGCACATTGGAGCAAATAATAGCTTTAGAATACATAGAAACATGTTTATCCATTTGTGTGTGAGAAAATATGCAGGTATTTCTATCTTTCCAAATATTGAAGAGGATTTTCACCCTGAAAGTGTGCCAAAGCTGGGTATACTTAGTGGAAATCCTGGGTGAGTTACCAGACATAACCATATGCTAGGAGAAGGGATTCGGTCTAAAAGGCTGAAAAAAGTCATGAATCCAAGTCCAAAACTGTTGAGCTATGGTGCAAAACCAGAAGAGATTCTTAAAAGACTTAGCTTGCCCACAAAATGGGCACCGAGGGTCCTAAACCCCCAAGTGGACAAGCTGAGACCCCACAAGAAAGCCTTGGAAAAGAATACATGAAGAAAAGTGGGTGAGCTTCGACTCAAGAATTGTAGACCAAATGGCAGAAAATTGTTTTCCCCAGACATGGGTAGAAGATTGAAGAAGCCATCTTTGGTTAAGACTGTCAATCATAGGAAAATGCGGCGATAGCCACAAATAGCCAAGCCTTGGCTTGTAATTTCTAAAAGGGATGTTTGGGTACCAATTCCAGTCCTTCCACCAAGGCTTGGACCCATGAATACCCACCTTGTGAAGACACTCTATAGGAATAGAATTCACCAGACCATCAAAAGTATCACAGTCATGGTTTTGAAGTCTGGAAAGCACACAAAAATCCTCCCACAAAATAATGCACATTGTGGGTCTGTGAAACAACTACTGCAAGATTTGAATACCTTTCTTATAGAACCTTAGAGCCTTGAGCCAAGGTGACTTGGCTAGAGGTTACCCATTACTAGCAAAGAGAGGTGACCACAACACATTCTAATGATTGAGTGAAAGCCCATCACATAAACCTAATCCGACCCAACGAAGCCAAGGCTTAACCACCTCCTAGGCTTTCCAAATGCTCTTGGTCACAAAAGTGCCCATGATTTAAACTGGTTCCTTCATGACCAGAAGGGTTTGAAAGCCAATCCCCTTCCAGGTAGGTCTATAAACAGGAAAGCCTGATTGGATGCAATGCCTGAGGAGAATTTTCTAGGTTTCATCTCTAGAAAGGGCTTTGATAATCCATTTGACACACAAGGCAATCCCTTTCCATTGAGTGGAGAGAAAAAAAAGCCCTCCAGAATCACGGGGAAGGTAGAAAAACTCCCAAGCAACACGATGAAACCCTCTATGGGACTCAATAGAGGCCCAAAGAAAGTCTCGAAGCAACTTCTCAATATTGGCATAAGCAACTTTCGAGGGGGGCCAATAGGAGGAGTAGTAGACATGAGTGGCTGCCAGAATCTTTGAGCACACTTGAAAATTTCCTGCCAGAGAGAGAGGCTTGGTTATCCAGTAGGCTAGCTTTTGCTCAATCCTGGAGAGAACAAATTTCCAAAAATCAACAAGAGAAGCTTGAAAGGTGAAGGGAATGCCCAAGAACCAAAAAATTCCCCCTAGCCCAATCCACTTCCACCCGTACTACTACAGCCATTGAGGAGCGAGAAAAATAGACTGTCTGTAACAAAGAGTTTTATGCCATTGGATGGTGGAAGTAGAAGCATCACAAAAAATGTCAAGGCACTCAAGAGCTTCCTTAATATTATCTTCTTCCTCGAGGAGGGTGAGGAAGGAATCATCAGCGAAATGACCATTAACAAGTTGAGACTGGGAGTTAGGCAGGGCAATGCCCCGAACCCTCTGCTGGGAAACATCATTGGCCAAAAGGTAACCAAAGCCTTCGACAACAAGCACATAAAGAGAAGGAGCAAGAAGACAACCTTGCTGAATAGAATGAAATAAGCCAAAAGAGGAGGATTGGTGGCCATTAATGGTAATACAAGCAAAGGCATCTTAAAAAAAGTATTTGGATGACCTAAATAAAATTGGGCCCAAATCCCAAGGCTTTCAACATGGCAAGAATGAAAGGTTATTCTATGCGATCATAGGCTTTAGCAAAGTCAATTTTGAGGAAGAGGGCTCTCTGGCCCGAGAACCTAGCCCACTCTATACCCTCCCAAATAGTAATAATGTTGTCAAGAATGAATTTGGACTTGATAAATCTGGTTTGTTTCGGACGCACAATCTAAGGCAAAAGATGGCAAATTTTTAGAGCTAGGGACTTTGCAATAATTTTGTAAGAAAAATTAAGGAGCGTGATAGGCCGCCAGTTGCAGATGTCTTCAGGATCTCCAGGCTAAGGTATGAATTTAATATTTCCCTTATTTATTATATTGCCCATAGATTTCAAATGAAAAGCTTCAAGATAGACTTTATGAAGATCTTGGCCAACACAATCCCAAAGGGCCTTGTAGAAATCACAAGGGAAGCCATTAATCCACAGGGCCTTTTCGTCCACCATAGAAAAAGTGCCTCCCTTCAAGTCTTCAATAGTGAGCAATTTCTCACAGTAGGCTTTCTGGGCAGAAGAAAGCTTACTTGGCACAATCATGAGGCATTTCTGAAGGGCTTGCTGGCGCTCCAGAGTGTAATCTTGGGCAGTGAAAAATTTCTGATAGTGCCTGACAAAGGCCTGGAGAATATCGGGTAGCTTAGAAAGAACTTGGATCCCATCTATGATTTTTTTAATGCTTGGAGAAGAGTGCTTGACAAGTAGGGCCAGGAAGAATTCTTTGGAGGCTCAGTCGCCAAATTTTAGCTTGTGCAATCTGGCAGCATAATTTTCTGCAACTTTCTTTTTGTGCCATAACTCCACCACCTTGAATTGCAATTGTGAGGAGAAGGGGTTAGCTGTAAGAGCCTCGGTAGCCGAGCGTAATTCAGCAGTGGTCGCTTCATAAGACCATCGACGGAAAATGGCTAACTAGCACCCATAAATGTGGAGAAACCTAGTCATGCGAGTGATAACATCATTCCACCAATTAATCCAGCTTTTGTTATGAGCTCACCTGCACTCCAAATTCTAGAATCTATGAATGTGGTCCAGCGTGGGCTGATGACAAAGAAAATAAGTGTTCAAGAAGAATTGTGTTTTGCAAGCTCGAGGCTATCTTATCTCCCATTCAATGCGAAAAGAAATGGGGAAGTGATCTGACAAAGTGACATCCACTAACAATTTAATCAAAAGAGAAGAGTTTTCAAAAGAGAAAAAATATTGAGCCAAGATCATGGCACAATCAAGGCACTTAAATATCCTATCAGAGCCAACCCTGTAGTTACACCAAGTGTGCCAGAGGGAATGAGAATGGTGGCAACCAATATTGGGATCAAAAATCCCTAATTTATTGCACATGTAAAACCATGCCTCCCTTTCACCAGCTACCCATCTGAATGGTAGAGTACCATCCTTATCATACGCCATTTCAACCATATTAAAATCCCCACATAGGAGCCAAGTGGTTGCTGGTAATGAATCCACAATCCAACACCAAAGCAAGGAGCGTTCCACAACATCATTAAAAGCATAAACATTAATAATCCCAAAAGAGTGATTATCAATATTGAGAAGAATCCAGACGAGCCGATGTGTGGGGTCAAACCCATGATCAACAACACAAGAGTGCCACTGTGGGGACAAAATAATAACAGCTCCGCCACACCCAAATTCATGAACAGTGCAATAAAAATGGCTGGCTAGCCAAATAGAGCGACAAGTCAAAGCAAGCAAACAACTAGAAATTTTAACTTCTTGGAGACAAAGCACTTCAATATCACTATACTTCTGCAAAGTATCCCAAATAGTATACTTTTTGGAGAGGTTTGTCAAACCTCAAACATTTCAAGAGAGGAAATTCATTGATGACACTCCTCCATATCGTCAGAGTCCAACTCCTCCTCATTCAAGGTGGAGAAGCGATTCTGAAAAAAATCAGACGAGACTAACCCAACTTGAATAGATGGAGAAGAGATTCTCCTTTTCTCCTGCACATATTATCCTTCTTCTAATGGTGGCGAAGGACTACGAGACCATTGTTGAGCTCCTAACACAAGAGGAGAGACTTTCGGTTGTGCCATTATAATGGCAGCAGGCTGAGGCGTAGCCTTTGGCTTGGGCCATGCCGAAGAGTTATCAAGCCCTTTCGAGGCCTCTTTCCTCTTCATTGAAGGATTTGAAGTAGTTTTAGTTAGCTCGGGGCCTTTGGAAACCGACCTAGAGCCACTAGCCTCATTCTTACGGTTCATAATCGTAGTCCTTTTTTCATCAAGCTTGGCAGTAGAAGTATCTACTTGATGAGACTTATCAGATTCCCGTGGTGAAGAAAGGAGTATGAGGCACTGCTAGAGGGTAGTCCTTGATGTTGTGCTCTACGAACTAACATCTATAGCATGTGTTCGGAAAGTGAAAGTAAGTAAATTTCTGGGTAAAATTTCTAATTTGAATATCAATGGATTCTTTCAAATCTTGAGAAAGATCCACTTCAACACAAACCCATTTTTGGAGTCGGGCTTGGAAAAATCTATCTGGATCAATGAAAATGACCTTCCCTAGAGAGGAAGAAATATGGATAAAAAAAGGAACACAAGGGAAAGGTAGTCCTGGAAACTCAATCCAGATCGAGACCTGCAACTTAGTGTCGTCTGAGACAACGAAGTCCCGAGTCCACGACTGGAAAACCAACAAAGAAGACCTAACATAGCAAGGACCATGTTCTAGGATTGCTTGGACATGATTGACCTCTGCAAAATGAAAAAGAAAAAAACCTTTGGTTAAATTTTGGACCATATCAAGGCGAAGCCCATGAGGGACCCAAGCCTTGTTGATCCATTCTTTGAGCACACTTTCAGGGGGAGTCCTCCCAACAAAATATACCACAAGGGTATGTTTTTCAAGCCATTGACCAGAAGAATCAAACTCAGGCAAAGACAAAACCACATAAGTCAGGGATTCAAAAGACTTACCTCATGCAACACTTACAATTTTTTTTTTGAGGCCATTTGTTCGGTGGAGGAGTCATTGAGAAGAGTCAACCACCAACACCAACATGAATTGTTGGGTTAGAGCCAGTTGGAGGCATATTAAAACCCAAAAACCATAGTAAATGCGGTTGTACACACAAGAAAAGAGGAATTTCCTACGCAAAGAGCGTAGTAAGACACAAGAGGGGCCAAGAATGACTGTAGACACAAGGAAACCATAGCAAAGCTCATACACCTTCCAATAATTTTTTATGTACATGTTTAAACAATTCGATCTCTATCCTTTGTGAGTATCTACACTTTATGTTGTTTTAAACCCAAAGTTTCTACCATACTTGTGTTTTTCTAGTTCTCAAGTTTACCTAGAAGGAATAAATTTTGTCGGTTATTGACCATATGTTGCACCTCATTAAACTTTACAATGTCAAAACCCCTTGTCTTACTCCTATCGTGTTTGTCTATCAAGGTGTCCTACATAGGACTAGTCTTATGGGTTTAACATGAATAATTTGTATATTGTCTATCATCCTTGAGTATTATAGTGGAAACATTATTTCACATGAATTATTAAGCTGTTCATTATCAATATTCAAGTGGCAAGGGATATGATGATCATCTTGATAAGATTTCAATTTCATCTTTGTTGATTGAGAAAATATTTTGGAGGTGACTTGAAAAATACTTAAGGGTGGGGCTTTCAAATAGATAGGCTTTCCATGAAAATGTATAGTTCTAGATATTGGACATGGACATGATTTATGAATGAAAAAATAACATATATCAAGGAGCTATACAAAAAGGAAAATCAATATAAATGCCACAAAGAGACAGTGTAATAATGATACAAAATCCCTTGAGAATACACATCCAGGAAAAGGTGGCAGTATCAATAAGAAAATCTAAATGGAAAACCTATAAATTTTAGGTGGATTTTTATTATTATTTTCCAAGGAACATTTGAAAGTGTAGATAATTTGTGGGCTAAGATCAAATAGATGACAACCCTAGAGAAAAAAGTTGAACACCAAGACAAGGGATAGTCAAATTTTCTTCATAATTGTTGTTGCAATCAAGTTACAAAGAACAAGAATTAATATTGTAGGAGGATCATCCTTTGGTTAAGAACTTATCATTGTGGAATAAGCATGGGATTTTTACTTGTTACTCTTAAATTCAAAACATTAGTCTATGGAACAAAATATTATGTACTTCCAAATGAACAAACAGGCGATTAAGTACACATTACTCTTTGCAAATTAAGATGTTTTCCTCCAGTTGTACTTGTTTGGGATACAAATTTTGACCTAAATTTCATTCTAAAATATATAATCTAATTAAATTTCCATGAATTCTTCTCTTGTATTATGGGTGGTCAAGACACCATGAATCTGTTATCACAACTAGTAAAAATGAAATATTGACTAACTATTATCAATTGCAATTTACATGTCATGGTCACTATAGTTTTTGAAGACTCTACAGGAAGATCATTATAAATTAGAGGACAATAATAGTCATCAAGAGGAAAGGAATTACATGCATTATTTTCTAAGGATCAAGGGATGAAGTATGCCCATAACTTCTTAAACATTCACATTTTGCATAAGGCTGGTAACAATAGATGAAAGGGACAATGTTTGAATGACATTGTTGAAAGAAGAATCAAAAGTCACCATGCTGAAGGTCATCATAATGAAGAGGGCAGTGACCTAAGTCATGAACCTAATAGTAATAGAGACAATTTGAGAGATTGCATTCCATAAGAAGGTTAAGGATCAATGTTAGAGGTAGCATGCGATATAGTAAGATCTTTAAGGAAATCACAAAAGGAACATAGTGATAGATAACAATGACATAGATAATAGGTGAAATAATCATGAGAGAGATAGAATTAGAAAGGAGTTTCATGGTGGATGTAGTGTTTTTCATGGTTTGAAGTTCCTTATAAGCTAGTTATATATGATTGATGTGCAGTCACAAGAGAAATATCAAAGAAGGGTGCATTGAAAATTACCTAAGGATCATGCTAATTTTAAACCTTTTATTGTTAAAGTCCTCACATGAATGTAACCTTCATCTTGAACCCTGTCGAAATCCTACCTAAGAAACCTTAGGTGTCAGTATAGTTGTTTGAGAAAAGGTAGGTATGAAGCATTGCATAAAGGATGCTTTAAATAGGAAAACAAGTACTGATTTTCATTGTGTTGGATGATCAAGAGGAATTGATACTGAAGGTGAAATCTATATCATCGATAGGGATATTACTTACATTCTCCAAGTACCTAGAGTCTTTTATTTTTCCATATTACATTATCTTGAGGACTATTTAGGCACTGCCCAGGCCACTGGCAGATTTGTTGAGACAGTTGTTTGAGTTAATCCAGACTTCATACATATTGAGTTGATAATTGGTTATTTGATGATATGGGCCTCCTTAATGAAACATTAGTACTCAAAAGCTATGTGAGGTCCATTGTGTTTATTCCGGTACTCTATGGCCAATGTTGCTCCTCTAGATTTTTATAATATGTCTTGCAGTATTACTATGACATTGGTAAGGGACCTGACCAAATGACATCATGACAATGGAAATGTTTCCAAAATAATCATGACCATGATAGAATCACTCCTCGGACTTGAAAAGAAGAAAAGGATGACACTTGAGAATCATGGGAGATACCATATTTTCTACACACACACACACACACACACACATATATACATATAAATATAAAATTTCTTGTGTCACTATTTTTTTTTATATTGAAACAATAAAAAATGTATGATTAACATGGAAGTTTAGTATTGGATGGTGGAAGACAAAGAGTTTTGAAGACTCGATATTTCAAGGATAGTGGTTTTGGGTATCATATGATCATGACCATATTGACCAAAGAAAGGAGTTACTTCATGGTAATGGATAGACAATAAAGCTATTGTAGACTTGTGCATTTGTGGTTAGCTATTTGAGGTGTGCTTATCTTGATAAATTTCTTGTTTTGATTTTTGAATGGTTGATAGTTGTGTCGAGGTATGAATTCAGATTTCTCAGTAGGAGTCGATGAAGATGCTTCTTCATACTAACTAATCGCATTCTAATAGTCATCGAGAGTCATACACAGGTGTGTAAAGGATGTATATCTCATCAATAAAATCTTATCCCTAATGCTAGGTTGCAAATTATTAATGAACACTCTTTGAACATTTGCATCAAGAAGTGTAAGATTAATTTGTGAGTATAGTAATTGATATCATCTTATGAAGTATGACACTTTTTAATTTTTTCCTTGTTTGCACCTCACTAAATTAGTTAATGTAATTTATGGACCTATGTTTGCTTGGAAATATTGTAGGAATGCATCAACAAGTTCATTGAATGAATGAATCGAATTATTTGGCAATGAGCAAAACCATTCCAAGGCC
>CM021102.1:401632088-401801443 GCA_007115665.2 Sequoiadendron giganteum | reverse complement strand
TTCTCAAAACTAGGAATTTCTATGTTTAGTGGCATGATTTTTTTGAAAATTTCAAGTGATAAAGTGATGCAAGAGCATCTGGTGGATTGGTAATCCACATCAACAACAAAAGAAGTATTTTATTTTCATGTTTAATTTTGCATTTTGGTGTGGGTTGGATCTTCAAGAGAATCTTGTGTTCTTTTTTGAAGGATAAAATCTTCATTTACTAATACTTGGATTTTTATTTCAAAAATTAGAGGCAAATAGTGTGTTTAATGTGATTTTAAAATTATTGTATTATTTCAAGACTTGAAGGGTTTAAGGGGTCCATTGGAATATTAAATGGAACTTGAAAAATAAGAATTACTATTCATTCTATCAATTTGGATTCTTATAGAAGTTTAATAAGGCAAGTGACCTTTGACATTCCATTCTTGTCTTATTGGATGCTTAAAATGGAGGGAAAGATAGTGAATTTTTGGAAAAATAATGAATGATTTGAATTACCAAAGAAGCACAACTTGGTTTTATATTTTCTTCATTTTTCAAATGCATCTATATTAGAAAAGCATTTGATATGGTGAAGAAACATTAACAACATATTTTCAAAGAAAAAATATGTCTTTATTTCATTCTTTGTGAAGGAATTTCAGAGGTCAAGTTGAGGGAAATGAATGGGCAGATCTGGGTGCCACTTTTTGGTGATTTCAAGGGGTGTAAGAATGTATAAAATAAATCCTTTAATGGTGTAAAAAGGAAGCAATAAACAACATCAAGGTTGGATAAAGAACTTTTAGGTTGCTTGTGAGAGTTGCACAAGAAAGAGTGTAGAAAATCAGCTTGTGAAGAGAAGAGGAATAGAAGAAGAGAAAATGGATTTTGCAAGTGTATTGTAGGTGTTCAAGGCAGATATGTGATCTGCATAATGAAGAGATAAATCATATTTCAGAAGATGAGTGAATCCATGAAGGTTTGGAGACATGAGGATTTGAAAACTTGTAGACAAGATGTGTCTAGAAAAGATTGTAAAAAATTCTACATTTTATTCAATGTTGAATCCTCCATATATGTAATTAATTTTGATGAATTTTCATGTATGAATGTGTATGAATGTTGAAATAAAGATATTTTTTAGATTTTTTTTCATTTATATGTTAATGTGGGTTGGATGACATGTTAAGGCTAGAAGATTGGGTAGTTTGATAAGACCCCCCAATCTTGTCTACATCACAAAGGGATCCTTTTGATATATTGTGATGGTTTTCCATTTTGAGCTTCGTTCAACGTGGAGATTTTTTGTTGGAGTTAGGTTACGTTTTGTAAAAGTTGGTTCATAACCAAGTAATTGCTTGACATGTTTTGAGAGTGTGGTGAATATGTTGGGATTGTGTAAGTGCTTGGTGGAATACTATGTTGCAAGTTTATAAGAGGTGATGAATATTGAGATGTCACATGTGAGGTCATGAAACTAAAGGGGTGTCCACTTGAAAACCCTAAGCTTGGACTTATGCCATTTGTTGGTTGTATTGTTGAAGCTATAGTTGGCAATGTGTATGTAGGAATACAAGGTATAATTGTAGGAAGAGATTTAAATTCCTCTTTTTCTATGAGTAAATCCCAAAGATTGAGCACAACTAGCCATCATAGGAATATTGGCATCCACTATATGGGCTAGGCTACACAAAACCTCTAATCCTTGGGCATCATTGCTTAGTTTCCTTAAGTTATCTACTATAGGGACTGTTTGTCTTGCTAAGGATTTAACTTAAGTAGTATTTCATTCCCTCTAAGCATTTGTCTAATTGTTTCAGTTTGTCTTCAGGAACGTGGGAAACAATAGTCTCAACATCCATAAAGGTTCTTGTTTGTGAATTTATCATTTGCATGGTAGGATTAGGGATAGATCCCAAAAATAGGCATAGTATTGGTAATACCTTGCATCAAAGAGTTGAAGGACTCATGATCCATAGTTGATGTAACAACAACACAAGATGCCATAAGTCTACAACTACATCTCATTGAAGTATTGGCAGTAGGACACCATGTTGTGAAACTTATACGAGTTTCAAAACACTAAGTGTGCCCACTATGAACATTGAATTACCAAATAGTCACAGTTAAACACTTAGAAGCAAAAATCATAGAGCAAAAACAGATAAAGGACATAGAGAAAGAGGTCTAACAAAAATATGAGCCAAAAAAGGAAGGATTAGGGTGCCAAGGGTGCCTATGTCCTGGACAGGGTTTTACAAAATTCAAAGTTTGTCTGTCTATGATAATGTTTAAGGCTTCTATATCTGTGTGCGTACAGGTGTAACAGTGATTTTTTTCCTAGAATTTGCTCAAATTAAGATTGTGTAATGTAAGAATGAAAGTATGCAATAATTTGAAAATGTTCAAACAATAGTAGATAGTTGTAAATGCAATTTCTAGATATAAGATGCAAAATTCGATTGATCCTAATATGCCAAAATCTGAAAATAATGATGTTGATATGCTTTTTGAAACAAAATAATGGATTTTTTCACCTTTTTAGCTATATACAAGATACCTAAATGTATGCAATGAACACTTTTAGATTTATTTTCAGATTTAAATGACCTAATGAAAATTTTGAGACCATCTATATTTTTTATTCTCTATTGCTTTGGGAGTTAATACCAACAATCAAGTGAAGTCATGTGTTATTCTTTTTCCCCTAAAAAGAGGTTTTGAGTTAGCATGAAAAATATGTATTTATGAAATAGGATCCTTAATAATAGTTTATTTTCTTAGTTGGGAGGGTACCTTTGTTTTCTCCTAATATGCAACAAGTTTAGTTGAATAGATTATTTAGTTGTTTTCTTTGTTAAAATATTTCAAGAATGGAACCTAGTTGTAGATTATCTTGCAGTTGAAAATTCATAGTTGGAATGTCTCTAAATGGCAACATTTTCCTCTAGATAAAGCCTCACAACTCCACATTCTTGTTAATAATGAGCATCTTAATTTTTACTCCTTTTTTATTATGAGCTAATTTTGGTGATCACTAATCTCCTTACAATTTTATCACAATATTTTCACTAATTACATTCCTAGATTATATGCCTTGCTCAATACCCTATTGTTTCCAATCATGATAATAAGATTCTCCCCTTTGTCCAAGACTATGGCTAGTGGATGAGATCCTTGGGGTTTCTCTTGGAAATGGGATTTGACAAAAAACCATCTAGATTTTCATTCTCCATACTTTGTCTATAGATTTGACACTTTAAAAATCATTATATTGAAGCATGATTTTAAGTTCATTTAATTATAAATTTCTCACTACCAATAAATAAAGCATCTCTAAAGTATATAAAATTAATTAATAAAATTATTTCTTAAATAGATGTATTTAAGAAATAGGTATTAATCATAGTTTTCAAAATAAAATTAACAATTACATACAATAATAAAATAATTCTTCAAATAAAAATAAATTAAATTATATAATTAAATTAAATAATCCTTAAATAAAAATAAAAATTTATATGTAAATATAATAAATAAAATATTTATTTCTTGTTAATGGGGTTGGGGGAGTTGATTCATAGAAAAAATGATTGAGGCTAAATAGTCGTCATTTCTAAAGGGTTGGTATAAATTAAATTTTGATAGGGATTCTAAGGGAAACCTTGGGAAGTCTGGGGCTAGGTGTGTGCTTTGAGACTAGATAGGGGAGGTGGTTTGTGTGGCATCTAGAGTACTCAAATTAGGGACTAATAATGAGGTATACTTTTTGGCCCCCCTCAGTTTATAGTTGTGTATCAAGTTGATTCTATGATAGTGATAGAAGGAGACTCACCTATAGTTATCAATTAGATTAGGACTAAGAAATCACATGGTTGGAAGTTAAACTCTCTTTTGAGTTCTATGCTCCCCTTTTCTCGTGAACTTGGAAGATTATGCCATGAACCATGTCTATAGAGAAGCTAATGTTGAGGCTAATAAGCTTGCCAATTCAATAGTGGATAATGATGTGGAGCTAGTTATGAACACATGTACTATCTAGAGGAGTATGAAGAATTCATCAATCAATGGCAAGGATATTATAGATAATCATTAATTTTTTCAACAAGTGGTTTAGAAGTTGGTGAAAGTGGTGGATCATAATGAAAAATTTCATGATGCTTACTCACCTCCATCATTTATGTGAATTAATTTTAGCCTCACTTTTTATTGGTGATGATCATGAATTAGAAACATTAATTTAACTTCTAGCCTCTCTATTCTTGTACCATGTATAATCTCATATGACTAGTATGATCTCAAAGGAAAATGAATTTTCTTGTCATGGTGTTAGAGAAGAAGTTGCAATGTGTTCAAGATTTGGAATGGACTAATTTTGTTCATGATTTAATGGGTTCTAGGTGATGAATTTTTCATGCTAGGGCATAGTTATAGGGTGAATTTAGATATTTCCTCTATGTTTATGGCTATTATTTTGGATTTTAGGGAGTTCAAAGACATTATGAAGAGTATCAGAATAAATCTAATTAAAGAATAATTTCTAGGTGGTTTAAATAAAGTGCTCCAAGACAAAGGTGACATGGTGGACTAGTTCCTATTTATTTCCTCCTCTCAGTCAACTTCGATGTTCCTAATGCATCATAACACTGTAAAGGGAGTTAGTTTCCTAAACACAGTGTTGGGTTTGGTGGAGATGGATGGCATGGTGTGGTTGACAAACTTTTCCTATGCTTTCTTAGAGGATTAATCAATTTCTTTTTCTTATTATTTTGCAATTGATGTAATATTTTTTTCTCATCTCTTTTTGGTATAGGTTGGTAGGCTTTATAAGCTAGTTTTTGTATCATGGTTGGTAGAATCTAGATGCTAATATTTTGTTAATAACTTAGTTTTTCAGGGCTCTAGTATAAAATAATTATAAAAAAAATGTTAGTTCTATAAAACTAAAATATATGGGTAAAAGTACAAAGCTATGTCACACTTTTATAAAAGAATTGGCCAACACAAATCCTAATTTTTAACTTCAATCACTAACAAGTGAAATTTATGTTTTTAATTTTGAAGTGATGCAAATAATAAAATGCATATTTCTTAGTGTATTTTATGTTTGTATTCTTTTAGAAAGATTAAGAAATTATTTGAATATAGTTTTTTACTAAAATAGACACTATAATTTAGTTGTTTCAATATAATGTTGAAAAATGAAGTTAAATGGAACGCCACTCTTTATATAGTTAACTTTAATTACTTTCCTTCAAAAAAATTCAATGTATTTATAATTTGAAATATGAGTGTATGGATTTAGTTTTTGCCTATTTTGATAAACATATATTTTTAAATAAATCTTAAAATTGGTATATTAAAATTTCACTATTGTTTCTATGGGGGTGTAATATTTTATCTTAACTATTTATTCAAACTAAAATATATATATCATCGTCACATATAATCTTTTATCTAGTGCATTATATTTTTCACATTTTTTAAATATTTCTTTTTCTTGACAAGATAATCAACCTTATATTTTGGTGTTGATGACCTATTTTTACTAAAAATAATAAAATAAAATAATAATAATAATTAAAATATTAAAATATTTATATTTTTGAAAACTTATAGATCTAAAAATGGTATTTTTTATATATTTTTAAAAAATGTTATTTATTAGAGTCAGAGTTCTTGAAACATCAATTTTTTTTAATATTTTTGTTTTTGGTAAATTGCCCACAAAGTGGTGCAAAATATGTATTTAAGTATTTGGATTTTTTTGTCTCATATGTAACTAGAATAAATCTAGCTATGACCAAAAATAATTTATAGTTGGAAATGCTTCAATTCAATTGTGTTAATAAGTTGGCCAAAAGTCTGACACAATTTTGTACTTTTTCCCATATAATTATCAATATTATAAAAATATTAAACTTAATTATAAACTAACATATATTAGATCTATTTAAAAAATATAAAAAGTAAACTTAAACTAAAAACAAATCCAACTAAGAAAGCAATTTCTAAAAATCCAATTAAGATGAAGATCAACAAGGTGTTTAGATTGACTTTCAACCATGGAGGTGAGCTAATCAGACCTGGATTTGCATCTTTTTGAGTCTTGGAATGGATTGAAATTGATTTGTTTTGTTTAAACCAACTAGAATATGTGTCATAATATGAAAAATGCAAGATACGAACAACTGATAGAATGAAACAAAGATTTACAGATAGATCTAGGAAGGGCAAAGTGGTGTGTACTTGTCCTGAAATGCCATGTCCTGAAATTGTAACACTAAATATGAAATATTGAAATACAAATAACAAAATAAAAAAAATACCAATTGATGTATAAATATAATGAATTGTCATTTAAGGTCATTATTATCATAATTATAATTATCATAGATAAAATTATAATTATAGTATAAATATCATAAATAGAACAATAAATATTATTATTGATAATTATTATAAAAATAATAAAGGAAATCTCAAAGGAAACAATAAAAAATTCTATTGATAAGTAATTAAATAAACAGATAATTATAACAATTTCTAATATGTTGATGACTAATAAAAAAATAATAAATTAATATATCAGTCCCTAGAAGAGGCGTTGATCCCTAGAGGTGGCATCGATTCCTAAGTTAATGCAATGATTATACTTTTTAAATAATGCTTTGTTAAACAACAATATAATCATTAGTGATGATCGGGTCCAAAGAAAAGGCAACAACCACTTTGAAATGACACGCCCCTATTCAAAGTAAGAGGTATGACTCTTGGAAGATTAAGTAATAAAAGGAAGACCTGCCCAAACCAAATGGGCATCAAATCAAGAAAAAGGATCATAAAAATCAAAACCCGACAAACTATTAAGTGCAGACCACATCTATCATTGGGTAACATCTAAAATGTTATCAGTTGAATTTCTACTAATAGTATATAGTAGAGTCAAAGGAAAGTCAATAGTTGTGCTCATTATTATTTATTTCCATTAATAACATGTTTAGAAATTTATATAGACACTGCTGATATACATATCTGTGATTAGTCATTTGATTATATTATTATGCTCATGTTTCACCATGGTAGGGAAAAAAGGATTACAAAGGGAATGCAACAATGGGGTCTTCTCCTAGATACACCACCCAGGGGGGACAAGATGAGCCCACATGGGCTATAGGGGTACTTGCCTTTGTCTTAAAGGGTACTACCTTTGGATCTAGATTGGATCATTGGAGTAACCATTGTAACGTCACTTTCCTACCATGGTGTAACAAGAGGGGAAGATTAATTATGGAAAGTGGGAAAGGATGATGATGAGGGAATTGAGTCTCACTAGGTCACCTCATATGAATGACATGTGCCACATGAGGCCTAAAGGACCTCTTCATATGCATGGCATGAACCACATGAGGAGGAAGAGACCAAGATATCCTATCAACATCCTCTTCCATGTGGCCCATAATTGAGCAACCCCAAGGTAGATTAATGATTAGATTAGTTAGTTCATTATGAAGTGCTAATGATAATTATGATATTTAAAATATAGAGTTACTCATGCTTAATTCCAATGTTCGATGTGGAGTACTAATATTCTATTTGTTAGGCTATTTTTGGTAATTGATCTCTAACATATTTGCAGGAACTAAATCAATCCAAGGTATCCTCTAGGGCCCATTACTTGGAAAATTGATAACTTAGAATAGATTCGATACAACTCCTATAAGGGATATTACAAGTGGTATCAGAGCATCCTTCCTCCCATCTTGTGTGTGCTTCATGTATTACGTATATGCTCCATGCTTCCTATGTATGTGTATTCAAGTGTATACCTTGTGACTTATGTGTATTCAAATGTATTCAAGGGTATACCTTGTGACTTATGTGTATTCGAGTGTCTTCAAGTGTATTCCTTCTGACCTATGTGTATTCAAGTGTATTCAAGTATATATACCTTGTGACTTATGTGTATTCAAATGTATTCAAGTGTATAACTTGCAACTTATGTGTATTCAAGTGTATACCTTGTGACTTATGTGTATTCAAGTGTATACCTTGTGACTTATGTGTATTTGAGTGTCTTCAAGTGTATACCTTGTCACCTATGTGTATTCAAGTGTATTCGAGTATATACCTTGTGCCTTATGTGTATTCAAGTGTATTCAAGTGTATACCTTATGGCTTACATGTATTCAAGTGTATTCAAGTGTATTCCTTATGACTTGTGTGTATTCAAGTGCATACTTTGTGGCTTATATATTCAAGTGTATCCAAGTGTATACTTTGTGACTTACGTGTATTCAAGTGTATGCTTTGTAAACTACATGATTGTGACTTGCGTACACTCATGTGTATATGGGTATTCATGCGACATGTATTTAAGTGTATACTTTATGACTTACATGTATTCATATGTATGCTTTGTGACTTCATGTACTTGTGCATATACTTCATGTATTATTTGCATATATGCTTTATACTTCTTGTGTATACTCATGTATTACATGTATTCATGCCTCATATTTATACCTTACGTATCTCATTTATCAATGTGCTACTTCATGTATCTTCAACAATATGTGTTCTTATAATTACTCTATCAAGTTGCTTAAGTTGGCTGGTTGTTTGCTTGAGCTACTTGGTTTCATGCTTGAGCTACTTGCCTACTTTCTCAAGTTGGTTGCTTGCATGCTTGAGCTACTTGCCTACTTGCTTGAGTTGATTGCTTGTGTGCTTGAGCTAATTTCCACTTGCTTGAGCTGGTTGCTTGCATTCTTGAGCTACATGCCTACTTGCTTGAGCTAGTTGCTTGCATGCTTGAGCTACTTGCCTACTTGCTTGAGCTGGTTTCTTGGGTGCTTGAGCTACTTGCTTGTCTACTTAAGTTGCTTGACTTATGGTTAAGCTACTTGCTTGTGTGGCCGAGGTGCCAATGTGTCTACTTCACCTACATGTTTCCTTGCTTCAACTTCTTTTTTGTTTCTTGCCAACTTTGAATGGTTCAAATTAGTTTAGTGAGTAATACTTCAGACTTAGTGAACGCCTACTTCATTTAACTTTACCTTTACTATTTTCATTCTTACACTACTTTAATTTTATTATGTTATTAAAAATAACGACAATTCATGTAACCTACAAATTGGTGCTTTCACTTCTATGTTTAGCATCTAGAGGAAACCATTCCTCAACATTAAACCTTGAGATACATGGGTATGGTTCAATAAATCAGATATCTTTCCAAGATACTTAGTACCTAACGTAGAAGAAAGATGATAGCCTCCAATTGAATTAAAATGGAACATGAAATTGGATAATAAGGTAAAACTATATATTTAAAGCTAAACTATTGTACATCCTTTTAGTTTTCAACCACATAAATTTATACTTAAGTATGGAACGACATATACTTGACTAAGACATTCTAAGCTTCTCATTAAAAACAAACTTTCTTCAAAACCTAAGGAAGTCATCATTCAAACATCCTTTACATAAATGCAAAAGTGATTTGGCACAAAGGAATAGGAGCTTAATACTCACAACATTCTCACAATCCATCGTTGATAATGGAGAGCTTGTATCATTTCCTATATCCTTATAGTGACAAATGAGAGGAAACTTGTCTTAAGTAACAAACCTTTCCAAATTCCAAAATCTAGTTTGTTGTGGAGAGATATTGGGAAATAATGATACATAGGATAATAAAATGTCCTCACACTTTAGAGGATGGTATTAATCTTATCAATATAAAATCAAGGAAAAGATTACTAACAATTACTCTCTAGGGACATAGGGGAAAACATAACCAAGGCCCTCATCACTTGATCACACCTAAAGCCAATCATCCAAATCTTAAGTTTCTTGAGGACAAGCAAATTTTGAGCGGAGAGGACTGCCATCTCTCAAAATTGTAACACTAAATATGAAATATTGAAATACAAATAACAAAATAAAATAAATACTAAAGTATAAATATAATGAATTTCCATTTAACCATTATTATCATAATTATAATTATCATATATAAAATTATAATTATGATATAAATATCATAAATAGAACAATAGATAATATTATTGATAATTATTATAAAAATAATAAAGGAAACCCCAAAGCAAACAATACAAAAATCTATTGATGACTAATAAACAAATAATAATTAATATATCGGTCCCTAGAAGAGGCATTGATCCCCTAGAGGTGGCTACGATCCCAAAGTTCATGCAACGATTATAATTTTTAAACATTGCTTTGTTAAATAGCGGTACAATCATTAGTGAGGATCGGGTCCAAAGAAAAGGCAACGACCACTTTGAAATGACACGTCCCTGGTCAAAGAAAGAGGTATGACTCTTGGAAGATCGAGTTTAATAAAAGGAAGACCAGTCCAAACCAAATGGGTATCGAATTAGGGAAAAAGATTAAAAAATCAGAACCCAACGAACTATTAAGTGCAGACCACATTTATCATCGGGTAACATCTAAAATGTTATAAGTTGAATTTCTGCTAATAGTATATAGTAGAGTCAAATGACAACCAATATTTGTGATCATAATTATTTATTTCCATTAATAACATGTTCAAAAATTTATATATACATTGTTGATATACATATTTCTGATTAGTCATTTGATTATATTATTATGCTCATGTTTCCCCATGGTAGGGAAAGAAGGATTACAAAGGGAATGCAACAATAGGGTCTTCTCCTAGATACGCCACCCGGGGGGGACAAGATGAGCCCACATGGGCTAGAGGGGTGCTTTCCTTTGTCTTAAAGGGTACTACCTTTGGGTCTAGATTGGATCACCGGAGTAACCATTGTAACCTCACTTTCCTACCATGGTGTAACAAGAGGGGAAGATTAATTATGGGAAGTGGGAAAGGATGATGATGAGGGAATTGAGAGTCTCACTAGGTCACCTCATATGAATGGCATGCGCCACTTGAGGCCTAGGTGACCTCCTCATATGCATGGCATGCACCACATGAGGAGGGAGAGACCAAGATATCCTATCAACATCCTCTTCCATGTTGCCCGTAATTGAGCAACCCCAAGGTAGATTAGTGATTAGATTAGTTAGTTCATTATGAAGTGCTAATGTTAATTATGATATTTAATATAGAGTTACTCATGTTTAATTCCAATGTTCGATGTGGAGTACTAATATTCTACTTGTTAGGCTATTTTTGGTAATTGATTTCTAACTTGTTTGTATGAACTAAATCAATCCAAGGTATCCTCTAGGGCCCATTGCTTGGAAAATTGATAATTTAGAATAGATTTGGTATAACTCCTATTAGGTACATTACATGAAAGTTTGATGTTAGCCTAAATATAGGAAAAAACTCACCCAATTGCATCCCAATCCTTGTAGGGGTGTCCTACTCTTCTTTTTTAGTCCTCTCATGGAAAATTTGAGGTCCATATTTTTGCTTGCAGACTTGTCAGATCACTATCAAATAATTTTGTAGGCGAGTTTCCATGAGTTGACAAGGTGTAGGGATTTGAATGCAATAATGGATAAATGATCTTCAAGCTTTCTTCAATAGTACTCTTCAAACTTGAAATCTATACATGCACAAAGAGAGGAAACATTGTGCCATTTAGGGGCTTGCCTTAGTCAAACCTTATGTTAATGTTTCCATTTCCACAATGGTAATGTCAATGATAGGAAAGATAACTAATAGGAAGGAATGATGAATCGACAAAGTGCTACAACTCACCACCCTTCAATAACTTCCTTGAATGACTAAAGTCATGCACATCACTTCAAGGTCTTGGATCTTGTTTGTTTGGTTGCTTGAATTGTTTGGAGACCTACAACAAGGGTTAGCCTTCACAAACAATGATAACATGAACACATATGAACTCATAAAGATTTGACATGATGTTTGGATCTTGAATTATTGCAATAAAGCTCTGAAATGTTTCTTGACTTGCTCCCAATGTTTACTTGTTGCTAGATAATTCCTGTTAATGCTAGATAGATTTTAAATGATGCAATAAATAGGTATTTATAGGCATTTAGTAATCTCCTACAAATTAATTCCAATAGCCAATATTTGCAACTTGAATTTGAAATGTTAAAATGCCAACACCAACATATTCAAATTTGGATCCTGACAAAATAAGATTCATACCCGAAGGGTGTCCCAATCTTGGCCCTATTTTCTAATATTTTAGGTGTTGGGGGACAATAAATAAATAAATGCATTTGTTCAATCCTTGCCATTTCTTGGAAAATGGTTAAAATAGGATATAGAATGCATAATTTGGGAGATTAGGTGCTTAATTAGGCTTAGTAATTTAAGGGAGACAAAGCATAGTGTGAAATTGTTAAGGGTGAAAATTTATGATGCTACATTTAGTCCCTACTTTAGTGAGCATATGAACTTACGCTCACACTCACACTAAAGTAGAGAATCTATTTCAAGAGGGGTCTGATTGTCCAAATGTTGAAGATATAGGATGACTAAAGATATAGGGGGAGCGTGCAAGCCCCCAAGATCTAAGATCCCATGGAAAAAAAACACAAGCACAAAGGAACATGCACTTGTATGAAATGCAACAAGACAACATACACAAACATACAATGTCAAAATGAAATGAAAATAGGAGGGTATGGATAATAATGGGCTAGCAAGTTGGTTTATGCTAGGACCCACACCGAAGGTGTTCATGACACACAATTCGATATTTCTAGGTGAATCAAAAACTAGAAGGAAACACGGGCTAGTCAAGTCCAATATTCACTAGGTGATCCCCCAAGACAAGGTAAAATGAGAAACACACTAGGTCTAGTGAAGTTCACTATTCACTAGGTGTGCATCCATGACAAAGTAGAAAAATGAGAAATACACTAGGTCTAGTGAAGTTTTCTATTCACTAGGTGTGTACCCATGTCAACCATACCAAGAGTTATACTCCTTAATAAATTTGATAAGGTGCCATAAAGTGATCACAATTCTATGCTAATGCAACACTAAGTTCAACATGCATGAACAAAGTGAAACAAAAATGCCAAAATCACCTAAGGAGGTGCAAAAACTCACATAAGGAGATAAATAAATGATGACAAGATAAGAAAAAACCTCAAGGTATGTTGTAATAACACTACTACAAAAGGTGATTTACAAAAGCAACAAAGGGGCTTTTCTCAATACATGAAAGTTCACACCTTAGGGAACATCACACATGACATCACCACCAAGAGAGGACTAGGCATGAGATTAAAACTCACACCTTAGGGCATACTAACCTTAGCATTACCACCAAGGGGAATTTCATATGCCAAGAAAGGTCACACTCTTAGGGGATATCAAGCCTAATATCACCACTAAAGAGACACTAGCATAGATTGAGAAGGCCACACTTTCATTGCCAAGGTCATAGTTCCTAGGAGATGATTGCTATCATTACTAAAAGGGGACCATTTCTTATGCAGAAAATGAGCGGAGGACTATATGCCTCCCCTTAAAATGTTATTGTAATTGCTACATTAAATTTTTAAGGAGAAACAAAGGGATCCATTTCTAGAAGGAATGCACCTAACACAAGGCTACCTAATCCCTTGCCCCCCAAGTGTAGGGAGAAAGGTGAGCTAAAAATGGATGATGATATGTTGCCCCTTGTGAAATGAAATATGATTGCATAAAGCCTAGTTTATACCCCATGCATGATAGCGAGTGCTATGTGATACTACAACTGCCTCATGGTTAGGAGCAACAACTAATGTTATTTGTCAGGATTAAGTGAGGATGTTTTTGATGTTTTCATTTACGAAGGATAATAGCCAAGACCTCTTGTTGTTTCTTGCATGTTGGGCTCTATAGGGACACACATACCTTGTTCTTTTACACCACATCCTTTTCCATAATAGCCAAGTTATTTTAAAAGTTCATAACCCCTTCCATATATATAACTTCTATTTATTTTGAATAACATGGCTTTTAATAATCACTTTCATCATATGTGGATGTGTAATTTGTGTTTTCCTCTTTGCTATAAGTTGTGGAATCAGATGTTTGTGATGAGTCGGTGATAAATTATGTTGATACAATTGATGCTTCTTTCTCCTTTCTTCATTTTGATGGTGTAATCTTGTATTCCCCCATGAATGTAGGTATGAAATCTAATGAACCCCAATTGTCATCCAACAATTTTTTCACAAATGAAAGACACTCATCTTCATCCTCGATTTGTAAAGGTTCAACTTTTGTAGTTGGTGTCAATGTTCTAAGAGGATTCTTCATTCTGTTTTAGTTTGTAAATAATTTTTAGATTTTGGATTAGTGTTTATCATGTAAACCTTACTGTTGTAAGTGTACTTCATTAGATGATGAAGCATTGGAGGCACTCCTTTCATTTCATGAATCCATGATCTACCCAAGAGAAGGTTGTATGGAAGGTCATGGGGAATGACATGGATGGGAGTTTACAACACAACCTTACCAGCTTTAATAGGTAATGTTATCACACCAAGTGGTTGTCTTTCCACGTTATCAAAACCTTTGATTGAAAAATCAGTGGGTTGAATTAAAGTTTTGTTCGCTCCAATTCTATCCAAAATATTTACACTACAAACTTTAATCCTTGAGCCATTTTGAATAAGGGTATGCCTAATCCCAACCTTGTTAATACTAGCCATTATCATCAAGGCATCATTTTGTTTTTGTGTTTCCAAAGGGGGTAATTCACTTTGATGAAATAATATGTCTAAATTAGCTTCATTCTTAGCTTCAATAAAAGCTGCCACATCATTTTATTGTGCACTAGAGGAGGGAAAACAACATTTTTCAAAGCATTTTGAAGCATGCCATGATAAACAAGTGATGTTTGAATTAAATCCCACAAGGATATCTTAGCAAGAGTTTTACGAAGTTGTTCAACAAGATCATATTCTTTACCACTACGCTATTGGATATTAGGTGTAGGTGGGAGGTATGGTTGAGGCAATAGAACAAATTTTGGAGTTTTTTTTGGTTGCTTATTGTTTATAGAGTTATATGTGTGAGTGATAGTATGCTAACTTGGTTTTTGCGACACATGATTACTAGTAAGTTGTTTTTCAAAGATTAGGATATGGCCATGAGGTTTAGGAGTTCCTATAATAAGAGGTGACTTAGGAGGTCCAATAATTAGAGGAGTTTTAGGAGTTATAAAAGAGGTTTTAGGAGTTCCAATAATCAAATGACATCTAATAGCCAACTGTGTGTCCATAACCTCCACAAATTTGACTTCTTGTTGATGATTTTCTATCGAGGTGGAATATAATATCACCTTAGCATCTTCATCTATGAAATCCATAAATGTATCATTGATTTCATCTTCTTGTGTCACAATACCTTCCCAAGTAGAAGAGGTATTGGGAGAGAAACAAAAAAAATCCTTATGATGTTTAATGATTGGATCCTCTAACACCAAGATACCTTTTTCACAAGTAAGGTATCGGGATAAGAACAACTATGTTTGTCCTGATTGTCAATGATTGTATCCTCTTGAACCAAAACATTCTCACAAGTAGGGGAGATGTTGGGAGATGAATGAAGATTAGGAAAATTTATATTAAGAAATGTGTTGATGATTTAATTCTCTTGTGTCAAGATACTCTCACAATTAGGAGAGATAGTGGGAGAGGGATCAATGAAAAAAACAAAAGAGGAGAAATATACCCATTTTCACATGCTTGTATCAAAAATTCCTTGAAATTCTTAACAAGATTTGACAATAATACACACATTATGACCACAAAATATTTTTTCAATGAGAACATGATGTAAACAATTTTCCTACAAATATGATAATTTCCAACATTGAAGTGCAACAAATTTTCCCAAATTTGCAACCAATTAAGAAAAATGGCACCTTTCTTTCACATGAAATAACACCTTTTCAGAATTTCAAATCAAAGATCAACAAGTAGGAATATACTGATCAGACAAAGATAAAGGTCTGGATAAAATTTTGTTGATGCAAGTGGAGTAGGACAAAGACATCCAAGGGTGTCTATGTTCTGGACAAGACTTTTGAAAATCCAAAGTTTGACTATGTGTGATATTGCTTAAGGATTCTAGGTCTGGTTACAAACAGGTCTAAAAATGAATATGTTTCCAGAATTTTCTCAATTTATGCCAATGAGGTTCAAAATACAAGTGTGCAACAATTTTGAAGGTGTTTTTAAAAATAAATGATATATTTGAATGCAATTTCTAGACCTAAGATGCCATAACTGACTGATTCTAAGATGAAGAAGTCTAAAGATGATGATGTTGATGCAACTTTGAAACTAAACAATGCAATTTATTTCAATTTTTGAGCAATATGAAAGATGCCTAAATACATTCAATTAGGAATTCTAAATTAGATATCTATAGGCAAAAACAAACTTAAGGCACAAAGAGAATTGTGCAAAATTTTGTTAAGCTACCGATATGACATAGGTGACTGAGGGCGTCTTTGTCCTGGACAATGTTGGTGAAAATTGAAAGTTTGAATGCTTATTAGACTACCTAGGGGTTTTGTATCTATGTACAAACATGTTTGACTGTAACGAACCGTCGATTAAGGCCAAGCTAATAACCCGACCAAACAATTTTTTTTTAAAACAACAACCAACAACACTAACAATGCAACAACAACTTGTTGTAACTGCACACCATGTGCACAAAAAAGTGTCATACGATCATAATGACACTGCAAAAAAATTGCACAAGACCACACCATTGCACAAGCAAGGTGATTACAACAAAAGACTTACCAACGTGGAAACAACTCACCACGAGGAAATAACAAGAGAGAGATTGACATCGAGCTACGGAAAGCAACTAAAATCTACTATAGTGAAGGGAAAAACAGGCATGTTTCTACAAACCCAATAGTGCGAAATACATTCCCTTAACACTAATACAACAGAGGAGAAGAGCATAAATAGGTTTCAATAGCATCTAAAACTACTTGAGATGAATACATGTAAAAATAGAGAAAACACAAAATGAGCATTCACAGTTGACACAAGATATACATGCGAAAACCTTTATAGGTAAAAAACCCACCACACAAAGTCAAGACTATTTTGTATTACAGTAACAAAAATAGTTACATACAATATTACAGTCTTCTCTGATCATCTCACAACAACAATGCTTGAATTCTTCTCACTATTACAATGTTCATCCAACATACAGTTCAAAAATCTCTCTCTGCAATTACGTACTCGACTTACTTAAGTCACACATTGCATTCAATTCTGTCAACTAAGCAGTGACAATTAGGTACCATCATCTCTGATTCAATCACACCAATGATCTGCCCATGTTGATCTTCTTGCATCGAGCCACCCAGGAATTAATGACATTACCCAAATCGGGTTCTATTTCGCCACCTTGGGTTGACCTGCACTTGTTGCAATAACTACATTGGCCTCTAACCAATAATCGCCTAACACTAAGCCACGTGTCCTTCCTGTATTCACTGTCACTCTTTGACTTTGAGTCCAACTCGGTCAAGATTGGCCCCGAGCTCGATCGAGCTTTCCAAGTCTTTACCACGCTACCGTCGAGCCCATCCGACCAGCTCGCGGTATGGCGGTAAGCCAACCGAGCTCGCTAGTCAAGCCCCCAAACATCCACTGTACTATCGCTGCCCTACCGAGTTCATCTTGTGGTATGACGGTGAGCTTGACCAAGCTCATCCCAACTTCACCAAGCCTAGACAACCCTTCCTACCGTGCTATTGTAGCTAGCTCCAAGACACACCGCGGTAAGGCGGTGAACGACTTGGTAGACCATGGTGGTCTTACCGCAGCCATCGTGATCAGTCACTTGATTGGCCGCAGTATGACAGTAACCACCAGCCAGGCCGCTAGCGGTCTTATCGTGGCCACCGCGGTTAGTCTCTTGACTGGCCGCGGTAACCACCAGCTAGGTCACTGGCTGTCTTACCGCAGACACCACGGTCAGTCTCTTGACTGGCTGCGGTAAGGCAGTAACTACCAGCCAGGCCGCAGGGAGTCTTACCGCGACCACTGCGATCAGTCTCTTGACTGGCCGCGGTAAGGCGGTAACCGCCAGGCTGGTCGCATAGACTGATACCGCGGTCACCGCGGTGAGGAAGGAGATCGCACACGGTATGGCGGTAACTGCAAAACCCTTCACCGCGGTACCGCCAGAGCAGAAAAGAAGACCGCCGCTGTATGGCAGTAAAAGCAGAAAGAAATAATTTTTTGCCAAGTATTTTTCTGACAAAGGTTCAAGCTGGTAATTGAGGCATCATTTCTCAACAAGCTCCCACTTGACGAAAATTCCTAGCTTCCTCATAGACCCTGAAAAATTACTGTCTGTCATAGGCCCCAAGGCCCATCAATTTTGCGCACCATCTGAACTTGTCTGTACTTACCAGCTTTGTCAAAGCATCTGCAACATTCTTCAAGGTGTCCACCTTTTCTAGACTGACCTTGCCATCTTCAACCATATCCCTCATGAAGTGATACTGCACATCAATGTGCTTGGTCCTGGCATGAAAGGTCATATTCGTCGCCAAACATATGGCACTCTGACTGTCACAGCAGATAGAAATCTGCCCAGCAATAAATCCAATGTCTGTACATAGACGCCTCAACCAAACAACTTTCTTACAGGCATGATTTGCAGCCATGTAATTTTCCTCTATCATAGATAAAACAACTACAACCTGTCGCTTGCTCATCCAACCGATTGCTCCACCATTAAGCATGAAAGTGTATCCACTGGTGGATCGTCTACTATCAATGTCCCCTGCCCAATCTGAATCAACATACCCATGAATGCTGAGAGCCTTTTGTGATGCAACCAAACTTCCATGGTAACACAATGCATAATCTGAAGTCCCCTTCAAATACTTGAATACTCTCTTCACAACATCCCAATGTGATATTCTCAGATTTGCCATAAATCGGCTTAGAACTCCCACAGCTTGGGCAATGTCTGGTCTTGTATAGACCATAACATACATCAAACTGCCAACAACACTTGTATAAGGCACACTGGTCATGTCCTCCATCTCAGTAGCAGACTTTGGACAGTCTTCAATAAACAGCTTAGTTCCATGCATGATTGGAACAACAAGCTGCTTGTAGTCATCCATGCTAAACCTCTCCAGAACCGTCTTCACATACTTACTCTGACTGACCCAAAGATTTTTGCTTGTTCTATCCCTGGTAATCTCCATTCCAAGAATGTACCTTGCTGCACCAAGATCTTTCATTTCAAACTTTGCAGACAACTGAGATTTAAGATCAAAAATCATAGTCTTGCTATTTCCAATGAATAACATATCATCCGCATACAGGGTAATAACAAGCACACGATCATTCTCAGATTTATAATAAATGCAATGATCAGATTTTGATCTCACAAATCTAATTGACAACACAAACGTGTCAAATTTCTGGTACCACATTCTAGGAGATTGTTTTAAACCATAGAGAGATTTATTCAACTTACAAACCAGATTTTGTTTACCTCTTTCAACAAAATGCTACGGCTGGGACATGTAGATTTCTTCTTCCAGCTCACCATGGAGAAAAGCTGTCTTCACATCCATCTATTCAATTTCAAAATCATATACAACTGCCGATGATAACATAAATCTGATTGATGTCAGCTTTGCTACAAGGGAAACAATGTCTCCATAATCAATTCCCTCAATTTGAGAAAAACCCTTTGCAACCAACCTAGCCTTATACTTCTCAACACTTCCATCAAGGCCTATCTTCTTTTTGAATATCCACTTACAACCAACAGGCTTTCACCCTTTAGGCAATGGTACCAAATTTCAGGTATCATTCTTTTTCAAAGAATCCATTTCTTCATTCATGACTTCCAGCCAAGACTTTGAATCAGTCATGTTGATTGCTTCTTTAACAATCCTAGGTTCATTAGTGCAGGTAATTAAAGCATAGGCACAGTTTGAATTTAACATAGAGAAACCATACCTATCAGGTTGCCTTTTTTCTCGTGTAGATCTTCTTACAGGCTGAGGTTGTTCTTCATCATTGGACCTTCCAAAGCTGCTTGAGCTCTCCTCAGTCTTAGGTACACCATGCAACTCTTCCCTTTCTGGAGTTTGGGTAATCTCAACTGCATCCTTCTTCTTGTCACTCTGATCTGTCCCAAGCTGTTGATCACTTATTGAAGGTTTTAGCTCACGAAATATTACGCTTCTGCTGTACAAAACCTTCTCAGTTACAAGGTTCCAAAGCTTGTAACATTTCACACCAACTCCATAGCCGATGAAAATACATTTGAGAGCCTTGTTATCCAATTTAGATCTCTTTTCATATGACACATAAACATATGCCTCACAGCCAAACACATGGAAATGCCTCAGAGAGGGCTTCTTACTAGACCATGCTTCCAAAGGCATCTTGTCAACAAGAGCAGAGCAAAGAGATCTGTTTATTAAATAACATGTTGTAGCCACAACCTTAACCTAGAACTTCTACTCCAGACCAACACCACTCAACATACTCCTTGCCTTTTCCATCAGTGTCCTGTTTAGCCTTTCAGCAACTCCATTTTTCTATGGAGTGTAAGGCGTTGTCTTATTCCTTTTAATTCCATGATCAGTGTAATACCTTTCAAAATCTGCAGAACAAAACTCACCACCATTGTCTGTCCTTAAACACTTAATTTTCCTTCCAGTTTGATTCTCTACCAAAGATTTAAACTCTTTAAACAAACTAAACACTTTTTATTTACTTTTAAGAAAGTATACAAATGCCCTTCTCAAACAATCATCAATAAAAGAAACATAATATCTAGACTTCGATAACGAAGGAACATTAATTGGACCAAACACATCATAATGAACATAATCTAGTATACCAAAAGATTTGTGAGGACTAGAATAAAATGAAACACAGTGTTGTTTTCTATAGATACAATGTTCACAAAAATCGAACTCAAGGTTACAGTCATCAAGCCCTTCTAGAAGATTTTTGTTCTTCAAGGTTTTTAAACCTTCCTCACCAATGTGACCAAGTATGTGATGCCATAGCATGGTCTTCTCAACTAGGAGTTTTACCTCCATAGCATTTGCAGCCAGAGAAGAGTCTTCATCTTTATCTACAGGTGCAACAATTTTTGACTTTACAGAGGCACTATTGCAAAGAACATGACGTGCATCCAACTTGTACAAAGTGCTAGTACGAACACCCTTAGCCAACACCATTGCACCTCTAGCCATTTTACAACCCCTACTTGAGAAAGAAACTTCTACACCAGCATCATTTAATTTACTGACAGAAAGAAGATTTCGAGCCAGACTTGGTATGTGAAGTATGCCACCAATACCCTTGACTCTCCCATCAGGAAACTGAATTCTGACTCTTCCTTTGCCAACTATCTCTAGCGTTGAATCACTTGCGAAGTATACCTTTCCACCATCATACTTCTCATATTTAGAGAACCATTCTCTATTGGATGTCATGTGAAAAGAAGCACCTGATTCAACCAACCAGGCATCATCTGATGCCTGAGTTGTCAAGGTTGCTGCAATGAAGGCATCTGCATCACTTTGAGAATATTTGTTGTCAGAAGCATTCTTCTTTTTCTTCTCCTTACAGTCCTTTCGGATATGTCTAGGTTGCCCATAGTTCCAACATCTTACCTTGAAATTTTTACTAGGAGAATTTGATCTCCTTGTAGATTTGGATTTCAACTTCTTGTCTTTCTTCTTGCCTTTCTCCTTTGGTCTACCTTGAACAACAAGAGCCTCTTTGGCCATCTCTGAAGACTTCCTCTGCATCTCTTTAGATAGCAATGAGGCAACAATGTCTTCCATCTTGAAAGCAACAGTAGTGCTTCCAATGGCCATCACAAGATGATCCCAACTGTCAGGTAATGAACACAACAGGAGCATGCAATGATCCTCCTCCTCTATCTTTACACCTACAGATGCCAGCTGAGTAACACTCATATTAAATGAGTTCAGATGGTCTGCAACAAATGCACCTTCTTCCATCTTCAAGGAGTACAACTTCTTCCTCAGGAATAACTTATTTACCAGAGACTTGATAAATATCACCAAGATTCTTCCATAATGAAGTTGCAGATTGCTCCTCATGGACGTTCAGGAGTACATAATCGACTAGACTCGGTCTTATCAAACCTCTTGCTTTTCTATCAGCAAGATCCCAAGCTTCTTGCATTGTACTTTGTGGCTTAGTTCCAGACACTGCAATCCAGAGGTCTCTATCCACAAGCAAGTCTTCTATCTTGAGTTTTCATAACTCAAAGTTACTGCCATTGAATTTTTCAATGTCTACTCTACCAGATGTACTTGCCATCTCAAACATAAACAAGTTTCAACAATGCAAGACTCCCACTGAAATAATATTAGCACAAAAAACTAATCTTTCCTACAAGGATAACATAACTAGCCAAGCTCTGATACCACTTAAAGGGAAAAATAGACATAGATCTATAGACTCAATAGTGCGGAATACATTCCCTTAACACTAATACAATAGAGGAGAAGAGCATAAACAGGTTTCAATAGCATCTAAAACTACTTGAGATGAATACAACATGTAAAAATAGAGAAAACACAAAATGAGCATTCAGAGTTGACACAAGATATACATGGGAAAACCTTTACAGGTAAAAAACCCACCACACAAAGTCAAGACTATTTTGTATTACAGTAACAAAAATAGTTACATACAATGTTACAGTCTTCTCTGATCAGCTCACAACAACAATGCTTGAATTCTTCTCACTGTTATAATGTTCATCCAACATACAGTTCAAAACTCTCTCTCTATAATTATGCACTCAACTTACTTAAGTCATACATTGCATTCAATTATGTCAACCAAGCGCCGACAATCAGGTACCATCATCTCTGATTCAATCACACCAATGAACTGCCCATGCCAATCTTCTTGCATCGAGCCACCTAGACATTAATGCCATTACCCAAATCGAGTTCTATTTTGCCACCCTGGGTTGACCTGTGCCTCCTACAATAACTACATTGGCCTCTAACCAATAATCGCCTGACACTGAGCCATGTGTCCTTCTTATATTCGTTGTTGCTCTTTGACTTCGATTCCAACTCGGTCAAGATTGGCCCCGAGCTTGACCGAGCTCTCCAAGTTTTTACCGCGCTACCGCCGAGCCCATCCGACCAGCTTGTGGTATGGCGATAAGCCAACCGAGTTCGCCAGTCAAGCCCCCAAACATACTGCGCTACCGCTGCCCTACCGAGTTCATCTTGCGGTATGGTGGTGAGCTCGACTGAGCTCACCCTGACTTCACTGAGCCCAGACAACCCTTCCTATCGCACGACCGCAACCGGCTCCAAGACACACCGCGGTAAGGCGGTGAACGACCTGGCAGACCGTGGCGGTCTTACCGCGACCACCATGGTCAGTCACTTGACTGGCCGCGGTATGGCGATAACTACCAGCCAGGCCGCTGGCGGTCTTACTACGACCACCGCGGTTAGTCTCTTGATTGGCCGCGGTAAGGCGGTAACTGCTAGCCAGGTCATTGGCGGTCTTACCGTGGCCACCGCGGTCAGTCTCTTGACTGGCTGCGGTAAGGTGGTAACTGCCAGCCAAGCCACAGGCGGTTTTACTGTGGCCACTGCGGTCAGTCTTTTGACTGGCCATGGTAAGGCGGTAACCACCAGGCTAGTCGCATAGACCGATACCGCGGCCACTGCAGTGAGGAAGGAGACTGCGCGCAGTATGATGGTAATTGCAAAACCCTTCACTGTGGTACCACCAGAGCAGAAAAGAAGACCGCCGCGGTATGGTGGCAAAAGTAGAAAGAAATAATTTTTCGCCAAGTCTTTTTCTCACAAAGGTTCATGCTGGTAATTGAGGCGTCATTTCTCAACATGTAGCACTCTCTCACAAGACTACAAGAGGATGGGATGAGGGAATCATCGACCTCCAACCCAGATCTAAACAAGCTGAACAACACAAAGTCAAATGACTACACACAAAGAGGATTACTAGATCAACTCCTAGCTAACGATCTCTGATTGTAACTCTAAGACGCACAAGTTAAAAACTAATGGCTCCACAACGCGAACCAACGCTATAGGATGTAACTTTCGGTTGCGTAACCTCGAAGGGTAAGAGCCAAAAAAGGACAAAATAATTTCCATTTGAACATGAAGTGATATCATACACATAAAACACAAGGCTAGATAATCTAAGGTTCAAAATTCATTTTAAAACCCAAACGAGATTCCTATAATCATTCATCCATTATGCAACAAATAGAATGGATATGACAACAATAATCAGGTGCTCGACACCCACATCGAGTCACCAAATCTAGTCTAATCAAGCATACCACTATTCTCAATATTAAATAATTACAACATCCTTCATGAGGAAGGTCCAATAACAATATTACAATTTCTTGAATTATATATTGATAAACTTTACACTAAGAAGAAAACATGAAGAGAAAGAGACTTGAAAGCACGAAAGGAGTACAAACTCAAAGTAGATCCACCACACCGAGATATTCGATCCCTAACGGTGGTTTGCAATGCCACCCAACCATGTGGAACCCGTAGGTCCACCCCCCATGCTTTGGAGATAGTCACATGACCCAAACACTCAAACAAGATTCAAGCACAAGGGTGTAGGATTACACACACACCAATCACAATGAATACATTTCATTCAAGATAAATGATAGGCATCCCAATTAGGGGAAACTAACATATATATCAATATAACTCAATTTACACAAAAGAGAAGAATATAATTTATGCAACTACATAAGGCATTTAATGCATCGAACAAAATGTAAGAGAACATTCCAACACATGGAATACATGACATACAAACTACCCACACATGAAAACCACATGCCATACATGCCACCCATAAGAGGAATCAAATGAAATACAAACTATTACAATTAATATTCCAATCACTCATAAGAGGAATTAAATGAAATACTAGCCATTCCACATGACATAAACATAGTATTCAAACTCAACACAAAAAAAGGAAGGAACATACATCTTCCGAGTGCTACTCAAAGATAGGGTCTAGATGCTAGAGTGCAAGTATAGGGAGAGTCATAACATGTGTCCAAAGAGATGGAATCATAGAAACTTTACATCCTTTCATATAAACAAGAATGCACAACTACACAAGTCCCACGCTCCATGAGTGACATATCTTCTCAAACATCCTTAGCCTATAAGCGCACTAAAGACATGCAGGGGTATCCAATAAACCATCAATGACTTCCATGACTCACTCTAGTACCTAGTTCTAAGGTTCATCTCATTCCATACAAACAAGTAAATTTAGTTAAAACAATAGTGCAACTCACAATGGAATTCACATCCGAAAGGACAAGACATTCACACCTTTTGCGACAATATTCACATTTTTACATTAAAATAGCAAATCGGAAATTTGAACAAGCAAACGGATCCAAAACGATTTCATTCAAAGAATTAATATACATTTACTATCATTCCCTATTATAATATGAAATAATATTCTCAAAATTCCACTTTTAAACAAAGTCCAATTTTTTTCACATATCCAAGTTTCACCATTGATGAAGCTTGAAAAAGCTTAAAATTTCAAAGTTCAAAAATAAAAAATGTAAAAATACCCTTTTGACCTAAATGTTCCCAACAACACACTTTTAATATAAAAACAACAATTTGCTTTAAACAAAATCCAATTTTCATAAATAACCAAGTTTCACCATTGATGAAGCTTGAAAAACCTTAATTTTTTTCAAGTTGCAAAAAATAGAAAATATAATAATACCATTTTGATTTAAATGTGCCCAACAACATTTTTTTAACATAAAAAAACCCATTTGCTTTAAACATAAACCAATTTTTACAAATAACCAAGTTTCACCATTCATGAAGTTTGAAAAAACTTAAATTTTCAAAATGCAAAAATAAAAAATCTAAGAATACCCTTTTAATCTAAATGTGCCTAACAACACTCTTTTAACATAAAAAAATGCAATTTGTGCCTCTAATTAAAAATTTAGATGTGATAACCTCATATTTGAGAATTTTTTAAAAAATTTCACAAAAACAATTCTAGACTATCAATTTGATCCAAATAAAATTCATAGAAAGATTCTAACATACTACCAATGCATTTAGAATCATTCAAATCTTTTAAAATCAAGTAAACATAAAGAAATGATAAAATACATTCATTCCCAAACAATAAATTCAAATGAGCGGATATTTGCACACAAGCCATGAGAGCACACGAAATCCCACTCATCACTTTATTTCTTCATTCTTATCCAAATGTAACTAATCCCATGCAATTCCATGCCCAATTTCTCCCACAATGAACAAATGAATTTTCGAGCAAAAGAGGGTTTTTCCCTCAAGTTTTCTTGCCAAAATATGCTATCGTAAAAATGAACTCTTTTTTTCCTTTTTAAAACTCATTTCACATTTCATTTTTTTTTAAAAACAATATTAAATATTACTCTTTTAATATATACTATTTGATATCATTTCCCTTTTTTTTCAATTTAATAATCTAAACATTCAATTTATAGCATAATTCAACATTCAACATAAAATCATAATTTAGGTCTTTATAAGCGCAATTTAAAATAAAATAATAAAATAATGCTTATAATTCCCTAAATGAATTTGATCACACAAATTATGCGATTACAGTCAAACTAAACATATGTAAGCCCAATTAACCCTTTTTAAAATATTAAATTCCCCCATTTAATCATAAAATGCATTTTCTACATTAAAATTTACAAAAAAATATTCAATTTAAATCAAAAGTTCACACTCTTCATAGGCTAACCACATATGGAATAAAGGTTTTCCGGAATGTGACTAATCACGGTTTCCAGGATTTGCACTATTTAATCAAAGGCAAGTCATACTCAACTAGGTACGACGATAAGGGTTTAGGTCAAAGGTTGGCCAATGTGCTATCTCCTGTTAACCACCATCAGGGAAGGTATACTCAGACTTGTGGAGCCAGGTGAAGTTGATACCTAGTACCTGTAAACATACACACACAATGGTGTACCTGTGCACATACATATATACATAGCCGAAACACATACTACATCTCGATTGCAATTAACTATCGCATATATCAATTAATTGTATTAGCGTAGATAATCATGATAACCTTTCACTTAATCAACAATGTCTAATCTCATTATAATAACATTTAATATTTAAAATACTAAATAAAAATCAAAATGCTATCTTACCTAAGCTGGAGTTAGAGAGGTGTTACATTGATAGGGTATGTGCAAGATCATGATGGGCCAAAAAGTGGCAATGAAAAAAAAATTACATTTTGGATCATCTCAAAAATGCGGAAATACCGAGTTGACTTTTTTTAGGCTCGGGTGTCAATATATTGCTCCAAAGCAATGCCCAAACCTATATTTTACAAATCAGATATCCGATCCAAATCGGCTATCCGATTTGAGCAAACTATATAAATAAAAAACAATGGCCTTTTAAAGTCATTTCAGACATTTTGAACGCCCGTGCACAGGGAGGAGTCGAAATCAGATATCCGATTTGAAATATAAGTTTTTGATTTTTTTAATGTTTTAATCGATTTTTCAATTAGATTTTTATAATTTTAAGTAGTTTTTATGATTTTTTTTTTCAAAAGTAGGGTTTTGTATTGATTTTTATTAAAAACTAGAGTTTACAATGATTTTTTATTAAAAATTAATATTTTAAATGGATTTTGATTAAAAACTAGTGTTGTTGATGTATTTTTATCAAAAACTAGAGTTTGTTATGGATTTTTGTGAAAAAGTAGGATTTTTTTGGATTTTTATTAAAAACTAGGGTTTTTTTACAGTAATTTCATTTATATTGTGTAATTTCAATTAGATTAATTAGTTTTTAACTTTAATCAGGTATTATGGTTGAGAATGAAAATGCACAAATGCCAAATGCTCTACCACCTCCGCAGCCAAACACTCCACCACCTCCGCAACCACGAATTGAAGACTTAATTGGTAAAAAATTGGTGCAATTGAGGGGCATTTATGAAGTTTATAAGACATTCCCTCGATTATCCGAGATGATAGACACATTGAAGGAAATAATTAAAAATATAGACACCCTGTCCACCCAACATAATTCCTTTCATTCGTGGTGAGAAGACATGAGGGAATATTATGCATGTGGATTGTCTTACAATGATGTGAAAGATCTCCAAATAACCAAAGCCCAAATAGCCTCTTTATTCGTTAGCCTCCGCACCGGTTTGCTAGTTAATGTTAATAAACCAAAAATTTCTATAAAATGGTGCACGAATAGGGACATTGTAGATAACTTTTGGGATCATTGGTGTATGGTTTTTGATAAACCACTGGACAAAAATTATGATATACCATTTTACTATATACAAAAATTATATGTTGAGTTTGTGTTAGGGCATCATGTCAATTACTTTGACATTAAACCCTTTCAGGGCGCTGGTGGAGGTATGCCCCATGATAGACCAAGGGTAGTTAGAGTGGTCTCACGCCCATATGTTCCCCCTCCTCCCTTTCCTCCTTCACCTCTAGAATATCATCCAGAGATTATTCGAGATACAGCCACACAAACTATTCAGGCTATTCACTTTTTGAGTGGTCATTTGGTTTTGCATGCTTCTACAGTAGCTCAACCACATTCTGGTGATGTTGGTGAAGGCTCGAGTGTTGCTGCATCATCCTCCTCAGGTCCACATATTTTTGTGCCACACACTTGCACTATGTGCCGCCAAATATGCTTGGGTCCTCTTGTACAACCCGCTAAGCATCCCTTGGACACTTTTGATTATGACCTCCATGATGTGGACATTATATATCAGTTGCAGGGGAGTGGAGTGCACCTTATAGAGTCCTCTCCTGCTAGAGAGGGGGACATTGTAATAGTGACATAGGTAATATTTAAGTTGTAAATTCATAGCTTGCATTTGTTTCTAAATGAATATTAATAAGAGATAGTATCAAGTACTAATATTTATTTACATGGTCTATTTAACAGTTGATGTATGAGGAGGAGCTCACACAGGTGACTGATAGCACCCTTAGGGCCATTTCATTTGGCCTCGACATGCACACAGTATATATTTTCGCACTCACTCGTTTACATTTTTTATTATATACTTGCTTATAATTTGAATTGTCATTAATGAAATTATATAATAACTTATATGTTTATCTTATTTTTTCCTTTTGTAGGAAATACCTAGTGAGAGTGAGGTGTAGCCTTGTCCAGACTATGGAGGCACAAAGTTAGATAAGGGGAAGGTAATTGAACTCAAATTGGATTGAATTAAGATTTTTAAGATCTTATATTGATTATACATACATCGACATAGATTGGTAGTTTCATATGTACTTGTCAATTTTATGTACAGACGATTATGAGCTATACATCGATGTTGACAAGTGCCACAATGCCTGAAAGACTAGGTATTGGAACACCTCAAGGAGTAGGTGTCGAAACACCTCAAGGAGATAAAGAAAAAGATCAACCTAAAGAGGTATGTGTTTATTTTATTTTGTGTTTGGTAAATATGTTCCTATTACCAATAATCATATGCTAACTTGGATCAATTTTATGTTTTTGTTCACATATATAGATTGGAATTTCAAAAGTTGGTTTGGTATATTCTAAGACTCCTAACCCTTTGAAGAGACGTATATTTCAGGTAAACAAGATTTTAATTCTAGAGTTCAATTAAAATTCAATGTATATTGATTTTGATGTTAATTATTCCATTTTAAATTATATAGTATAACTAATCTCAATTGTGGTTTCAATTTTTCTTGTGCAGCTACCTTCAAAGCCAACGAGTGCTTCAAAGAGGCTCCATTTTGATGATCCACCAGTAGTTTAGGATAAGATAGACATTTTTGCATGTAAATTTTGAATAGATATTGAGATGGCATATGCCACATTTTGTAAAACTTTGTTTGAGTTGGCGTCAATGCCATTTTTGTATATGGACATACACTTGATTATTAGATAATTTCATATATAGAAGTTGACAATCGAAATTTAATTTGTTCCTCATGTGCATGATTAAACTCTTTGAAAATTTTATATTGAGCAATGGTTAAATATCAATGTACAATAGCATAAAAAAGAATGGTTATATTATGTAGTTTATATTTATATCACTGATTACATTGCATTGCACATCTTTCGAACTCAAAGCATTACTTCACATTGCATAACAAACAACTAGATGTTGATAGATGATAAAATTTCAATCACAATATAGTTTTTACAAAGTCAACCTAAGCAGTTATGCAATTACTTCACATTGCATAAATAATAACTAGGAGCAACTATCAATTGCATTTTCTTGTCATGGAATTCTATGAGACCACATTTTTTTGAGGCTTTTTTTCAAATATTCCACTTCCTTGTCTATGCTACCACATTTTTCATACATGTCTACCAAATCTTTTTATCAAACAATTCATTGGCTTGTTGGTAGGACTTATTGGAACTTGTATGATTTGACCTCACTCAATCTTGAAACTACTTCATTCCCTCTTAATTTTTTCTGCTTAAACTTAAAACATCATTGTATCATGCTGCCCCATAATTTGGTTTATAGTTTCTTTGTAAAATCACCAATTTTCCCTTGTTTTTGCCCCTTCCAACTAGGGTTTCACACTTTTACTCTTCTTGGGTTACTCTTAATCACTCAGACCTCTTAAAAAACATTAAATACACATGTTCTAATAGTTTCGAACAAGTTCCAACCTATTTTCATTCAACTTCTCAAAAAATCACTCTCTAGCCTTACTCAAAAGGCACAAAAATTTGTGTTTCTTAACAGGGTAGCCTTCTCACACCACTCTAATCCCTTTATCACCTCTAAAAACTTGTTCCTACACCTACCCCTATGTAATTCATGCCCATTCCTCTGAGGTACAACCTATACAGAAGTAGGAATGGCCTTGTCAATTCATGAAATCTTACATGTTTTAGGTGCTCCTGCACCATACTCCCCAGGTACAAAAGATTTATGCCCCATAAATCACTCCATAGGTTTGCTCCTATCTTCTTCACAATCCCTTCAAACCCACTCCAAGTCACTTGCATGAAAATATTCATCCAAGGGATTTTGTACCCTTCATGCTTTGCATTGTCTTGGTCTTGCCATGCTTGATCCTTCTCAAATGGATCTTCTTGCTGCTATTTGTCTTCATTGACACTACAAATGGTGTTTCCCAATATTTGACTCCTGCACACAAAAATTCAGTACAAAAAGCTAAACATCCATACATTAGTATCTCTATTTCATGCTCTTCCATAAGCCTTTGCCAACTACACATGTATCTCTGCCCTTCAACTCTTCTCTTCACAATCTTTCTCAGGTTCTTTATGGTTAGAACCATCCCCATAGTAGCATACATCTGCAACACAACCAAATATTACAACCAAGGACAATCCCCTATCCTAACACCATATTCCTCAAACTCTTCTTCTCTAGCCTTCATTAGGCCACTCACCATCAACTTCCTCTCTAGTTTCCCACCTAATCTACTATTTGCAAGATTACACATTTGAAGGTTGTAGGTTAAGAGGTTAGGTGTGATCTATTTATGCTAAATAAGGTCAATCAAGACCATTTAAGGTGTATTAAGTTGAAGTTTTGAGTCTAGGGGTCCAATATGCCAAAAATGCATTCTTGCTTCAAAATTGTTAAAATTGCCATGTAGTCTTTTGAAGACAAATTATTAAAATTGTAAAGGGAAATGCAAGATAGGAGTCTATAAGTTGTGGTAGGGTTGAAATAAAGGTGTTTGACTAGTTTTTTGCAACAAGCTATGGTCTCATGGCTTTTTTTTGCACAAAAATCAGCATTGGAGTTCGGTTGGAGGCTGAAAACTACTTGTAAGGGCATCAATAAATCTTGTTCTACAACTCATATGAGAAAACCGACTGTTCCATCACATTCATATGGGTACATTTAGGTTAGGTATGATTCCCTTTCGCACCCAAATAGGCTGAAGCAGTTTGAGCTACGTTCAATCGACGAAATCCCTTAAGAGTCCAAAGTGTAGAAGGGAAGCAATCTTTGATGGAATGTTACTCAAAAACCGTGATGCTTACAGAATCTCTGTCTAAGGCTATGGGATTTTGTTAGGACCATCTACAATAACCTCTCTTAGTTTTTGCTATCTCGTAGGTGTTTTCCCGTGGTGATGAGTTTTCAGTTGAGGGAAAAGCTGTCAGATGCAAGCAATATAAAGTTGCAAAGTGGTGCAACTTTCATTCTCCAACTCGTATGACCAAATGAACTATTCCAACACCTCCAGATGGGTACATTTATGCTAGGGATGGTCCTCTTTTTCACCCAAATACGTTGAATCACTCCGAGCTACATTGGACCGACGATTTCCCTTAAGAGTCCAAAGTGCTAAAGGAAAAAATCTTTGAAGGGCTATTTCTCAGAAACTGTGATGCTTAGAGACTCTCTATTTGAGGCTATGAGATTGTGTTGGGACCATCTACAATAACCTCTCTCATTTTTTTCTGTCTCGGAGGCGTTTTCCCGTGATGATGAGTTTTCAGTTGAGGGAAAAGTTGCCAAATGTAAGCAGTGTAAAGTTGCAAAGTGGTGCAACTTTCATTCTCCAACTCGTATGACCAAATGAACTCCTCCAAAAATTCCAGATGGGTACGTTTACACTAGGGATGGTCCTCTTTTGCACCCAAATACGTTGAATCACTCCGAGCTACATTGGACCGATGATTTCCCTTAAGAGTTCAAAGTGCTAAAAGACAACAATATTTGAAGGGCTATTTCTTAGAAACCGTGATTCTTATAGACTATCCGTCTGAGGCTATGGGATTGTATTGGTACCATTTACAATAACCTCTCTCGGTTTTTTCTATCTCAGAGGCATTTTCCCGTGGTGATGAGTTTTCAGTTGAGGGAAAAGTTGCCAAACGCAAGCAGTGTAAAGTTGCAAAGTGGTGAAAATTTAATTATCCAACTCGTACAACCAAAAAGACTGTTCCAACACATCCGGATGGGTACGTTTATGCTAGGGATGGTCTTCTTTTACACCCAAATACGCCGAATCACTTCGAGCTACATTGGACCGACGCTTTCCCTTAAGAGTCCAAAGAGCTAAAAGACAACAATCTTTGAAGGGATATTTCTCGGAAACTGTGATACTTACATACTCTCCATTTGAGGCTATGGGATCGTGTTGGGACCATCTACAATAACCTCTCTCGATTTTTTCTATCTCAGAGGCATTTTCCCGTGGTGATGAGTTTTCAGTTGAAGGAAAAGTTGCCAAATGCAAGTAGTGTAAAGTTGCAAAGTGGTTCAACTTTCATTCTCCAACTCATATGACCAAATGAAAAATCAACCATTGATATAATAGGGCCAATCATAAAATATTCCTTACACATCCTGAATTGTTGATCCAACCACTGAGACCTATGACTATGCCTTGCATACTTGTAGAAAATATTGTCCTTAAAATCTGAAATAAAATCAGCAACACTACATTCTTTTGTAACCAACTCACATCTAGAACCTTCACCTCCACTCTGCAAAGTATATTTGACTATCTCATATATTTTTTTATCAACAAGCTTCTTTCCTAATTCATGTTCGAAACCCTCATGAAAACATTGAACAAACTTTGACAAGCCACCACATTGTGAGCACTTCGCATTTAAACAAACATTTCTATAGAAAAATGAACCATCATCTCTAGAACATAAAAATAGATCTAGCAAGTCCCTTGATGATTTTAGAAGATGCATTGCACCACACTCCTGCAACATTTCATTAGTATGCAAAGTAGAACGGATATAGCATAATAGTTCATGGTACATTGTAAATTCCAAATGGTATTTGCAACAATAAGTATTATGAATCTTAAGAGGCACACAATAAAATGGCTTCAAACTTTCAAAAGTCCTTTGCGAGATTTCAATATTTGGATGTGTTTCAATAAATTTGTTGAACAACATTGTTTGGATTGATTCTAAGAAATGTTTAGGATGCGGTGTACGGTCTCGATTGCCAATTCTTAACTTTAAAACATCCTTTGCATTGGGTGATACTCTAGAGTTATCATGCCAAAATTGTTGAATTACCTGCTTTACATTATCGGTAAGCTTCTTATCAACACGTGGAAGCCTCTTGACAAAATCCCATGTATCATTTTGAAGAGGATCATTTATTCTTTCTCTTCTTGCAAGTGCTCTATCCAAAGTTTTACAATTTATGTCAAAATAAATACAAGTTTGTCTCATAAAGCGACCCTTTTTCAATTGATGGCTTACTAGGGCGGTTGTAATGACTCTCTGAGCAACTCTCTTATCTTTTTTCCAATAGACTTGAGAGCATTAAAAAGATTTTTGACAATAATAGATTTTTTTTCGGTCTTCTTGTTCACACGAATCTTCAATTTGGCTAGCAAAGGTCTCATCTTTTGCATCTTTAGCAATTGTACAAAAATTTGGCATTGGTCGGTAAATGTCTTATTGCTAAAATATTGGTTGAAAATTATTCTAGCCCACAATCGAACAATTCATGTTGACCTCTTGCCTTCAATTCTTTTTATAATGTTATCATCAATTTGAAGTAACCATTTAGGGGTTCTTGAAGGTCTTGAATTTGGAATATGTTTTTCTTCCACACAAGGTTCTTCATTTCTCATGTAATCTGGTGAAACATAATTTATTTTTGCTTCAATATTATGTTCAACATCTTCATTTCCAACATTTTCACCTTGAACAATTTCAATATCAATTTGAATAATTTCATTCCCAATTTCAATATCATGTTCAACATCTTCAATTCCAAAATTTTCACCTTGAACATTTTCATTATCAATTTCAATATTTTCATTGCCAATTTCAATATCATGTTCAACATCTTCAATTCCAACATTTTCACCTTGAACATTTTCAATATCAATTTGAACATTTTCATTCCCAATTTCAATATCATGTTCTACACTTTCACCTTGAACATATTCAATTTCCTCTTCACTTGAAAGACCATAGGGCTAAGGTTCACCAATATTTAACATACCTTGTCTTCTCTTCCTATGACCTTCTCTATCTCTTTGTCTATATTCTTCAATTTGTTCTTTTGTACAAGGTTTCTCTTATGTTTTTGCTTCCGATGACTACTGCTCCCCATTATACCTCAAAAAAATGCTAAAAAATGATTGCTTATGACAAATTTGAGTAGAAGATGCTCCAAAAAGTTGATCTTTGTCTCTTCTTGTCTGAAACCACGCATTTGTCACCTGCAAACAGAATGTAGGGTCCATTGGAATGCACAAAAATGACCCACATGGGGTTTTTCTATGGCCCACAAATCCGATATCCGATTTGAATCGGATATCTGATTTGGAAATCATTTTAAAATGTTTTGCAATGGTAAGATTTTAGCTCTACACATCAAAGTTTTACAAAACGGATATCCAATTTGTTCCCACATAGACCTAAGGGTTTAAGGTTGAGGGAGAGAGGGAGAGGGAGAGTGGGAATGAGAGAGGGAGAGTGGGAGGGAGGGAGAGGGAGAGAGGGAGATAGGGAAAGAGGGAGAGGGAGAGGAGAGGGAGAGGAGAAAGGAGAGTGGGAGAGGAGAGAGAGAGAGAGGAGAGAGAGGGAGAGGAAAGAGGAGGTGAGAGGAAGAAAGAGAGGGAGGAGGGAGAGAGAGGTGGGAGAGTGATAGGGGGAGAGGAGAAAAGGAGAGGGAGAGGAGGGAGAGGGAGAGAGTGGGAGAGTGATAGGGAGGGAGAAAGAGAAGAGGAGGAGGAGGATAGGTGGAGGGTGAGAGGGAGATGGAGGGTTTAGGGTTGAGAGGAGGGAGGAGGGGAGAGAGGGAGAGTGGGAGAGGGAGAGTGGGAAGGAGAGGGAGAGGGAGAGGAGGAGGTGGGAGGTGAGAGGGATAGGGAGAGTGGGAGAGGGAGAGGAGGGGAGGGTTATGGGGGTGCAGGGAGAGATGAAGGGTTTGGGTTGAGAGATAGAGAGAGAGAGGAGAGAGAGGGAGAGTGGGAGAGAGAAGTGGAAGGAGAGAGGGAGAGTGGGAGGGAGAGGGTTTGGGTTTTGAGGGAGGAGAGGGAGAGGGAGAGGGAGAGGTGGAGGAAGTGAGAGGAGAGAGAGGGGTTTAGTGTTGAGGAGGAGAGGAGAGGGAGAGGGGGAGGAGAGGGAGAGGGAGAGAGAGAGAGGGGTTTAGTGTTGAGGGAGAGAGGGAGGGAGAGAGAGAGAGAGAGATATAGAGAGAGAGAGTGTTTGGGTTTGAGGGAGAGAGAGGGAGAGGGAGAGGGAGAGAGGGAGAGTGGGAGAGTGAGAGAAGGAGAGGGAAAGGGAGAGGGAGAGTGGGAGAGTGAGAGAGGGAGAGGTTGAGAGAGGGAGAGTGGGAGGGAGAGAAGGAGAGAGGGAGAGAGAGGGGGTTTAGGGTTGAGAGAAAGAGATAGAGAGAGAGAGGGGAGATATATAGGAGTGATTGAGAGAGAGACTTGGGAGAGAGAGAGATGGAGAGAGAGAGGGAAAGAGATAATATTTAAATATTTTATATATTAGTAATATATATATATTTAAATATTTATACATTAACTAAAATATTGAAATAATATTTAAATTTTATACATAATAATATAATATTATATATTAAATACATAATTCGGTAAGAGATTATCATAAATTGTATATTATATATTACATTATAAACTATATTGTATATTATATATTAAATTATAAAATTTATTGCATTTTTTAAATCATATATTATAAATTGCATAACATTTTTTAAACTCATATATAAAACATATCAGATATCGGATTCAAATCGGATATCCGATATGATGACAAAAAATTTAATGCCTAGGGATTAGGCTCAGGCTTGCTTTGGAATTTGGTTCAGACTTCCCAATCCTAAGAAGTCAACATGAAAAACGTGTTTAACAACTTACCTTGTTTTTCTAGACTTCGCCCATGTGGCTGACAACTTTTTTTTTACCCAAAATTGATGAAACGAAAAGGGTTTGTAAATGAGCTTCTCAGATTTCCACCAATATAAATTATACTTTACTTTGAATCTAATAAATAATTATTATTCATTTTCTATTAGAATTATGACTAAAGTCCTGATTGATAACCTGATTGAATAACATCTATAGCTTTCAAACGGTATCACATTTTTTGAATCCAAAACATGCATCGCATTCTATGCTTTGCATACTATAGGATTAAAAAAATAAAATTTAATTTCATGAAGTTTTGACCAAGTGAAGGTGGTCAGACATACGAGTTTTTATATTTTTTAAAAGTTGTAATAAAAAATTCATAATTAATTATTTACTTGGAAAAAAATTACAAAAAAATATGCATCACATCCAGACATGAGTCCTCTACTTATATCTAAAATCTTATAAAAAATATTATCATTTTATTATGGTTAGGGTGGTCAGACAGACACCTACTTATTATTTTTTCCTTGAAATTTAAGTACTACTGCATTGAAATTTCAATTTTTCACCAAATAGATTTCTTTTTTAGAAAAATAAACCTAGTAGTTTAGAAACTACATTCAATTTTCCACATATTCTATTCTTACATATTTTTGAAATAATATAGATAACTTATTCAAATTTTTACATCAAGTTGCCTAACTCTGATTTTTCTGAATTTTCATTGCCACTTAAGGACCTATTTTTTCCATGATGATCTTGCACATACCCGATAATGATTTTTTTTCCAAAATTCGCTTGATTTAAGACAATGCATGACTTAAATGCAAATGTGTAACAATGCAAATGATAATTATGAATGTAATTTTCAATGTAGATCTGATCTAAATGACTAAATTGAACCTTAATGCAATCTATGATGCAATATGATATGCAAGTTTTTAGGTTTTTATATTATTTTATGATTCAAAATGAAACCCTAAATGAGAAATGAAAAATAATGCAATGCAAAACTTAGATACAGGATGCAATTTTAGAAGGTATGTAATGTTTTTGATAAGATGAAAAGCATTTACAAGGTGTTGTACCCTTTACACAAAGAGCCCGAAGGGCCAAAAAGAGACAAGAAAAAAAGAACCAACAAAAACACCGCAAAAACACCACAGACTAACAACCCACCCTGGCACTAAATACTAGGGGAAAAGAAAACTTAGAACAACCAACAGTCCTAAGTCAAAGACATAGGAACATCAAAGAACTTTAGCCAAAAAAATCTCACCCAAAATACATGACCGAGGGCCCAAAGAATCTCCTGGAGCAATCAGGCCACGAACCACCTGCAACAGTTGGACTGCAACAGGCCTCCTACTCAGATAAGGAAAAATTGAGCCAAACATAAAACAACCCATTCTTATACCTAAAACAACAAGCCCAAATGACTTGCCAGAAATAACCAGTCCACAAACCACCTACAACAAATGAACCCTTGGGTTCACCAAAATGAAACGAAGAAAAATGGGATCCAAAGTCTAAATTCTTAGAACAATAGGGTTTAAGGCCTTTTTTTAGGGTTTCATTAAGATGGAGATCGACAAGGTGTTTAGATTGACTTTGAACCACGAAGGTGAGCCAATTAGACTTGGATTTGCATATTTTTTATTCTTAGAATGGATTGGAATTGATTTGTTTTGATTAACCAAACTAGAATATGTGCCCTATTATGAAATATGCAAGATTCTAATAACTGATAGACTAAAAAAAATATTTGAAAGTAGATTTGGGAAGGGAAAAGTTATGTGTACCTATCCTAAAAGTTTGATGTCAGCCTGAATATGAGGACAAAGTCGCCCAAGGGTATCCCAGTCCTTGTAGGGGTGTCCTGTACTTTTGTAGTCCTCTGATGAAAAATATGAGATCCCTATTTATTCTTGTAGACTTTTCAGATCACTATTGGATACTTCTGTAGGTGAGTTTCTATGAGTTGACAAGGTATAGGGCTTTGAATGCAATAATGGATAAATGATCTTCAAGCTTTCTTCAATCCTCTTCAAACCTAAAATTTGCACATTCAAAAAGAGAGGAAATGTTGTGCCATTTAGGGGCTTGTCTTAGTCAAACCTCGTGTTAGTGTTCCCACTTCCATAATGGAAATGCCAATGATATGAAATATAAATGATAGGAAGGAAAGATGAATCAACAAAGTGTTGTAACTCACCACCCTTCAATGGTTTCATTGAAGGACTAAAGTCATGCACATCACTTCATGGTCTTGGATCTTGTTTGCTTGATTTATTGAATTGCTTGGAGACCTACAACAAGGGTTAGCCTTCAAAAATAATGATAACATTCAAACACATATGAACTCGTGCATAAGATTTGCCATGATGTTTGGATCTTGAATTGCTACAACAAATCTCTAAAATGTTGCTCTTGAATTGCTCTCAATGTTCACTTGTTGCTAGATAATGCTTGTTAATGCTAGATAGATATTTCGGATGATGCAATAACTAGGTATTTATAGGTATTTATTGAATTTAGCATAAATTAAATCTTGATAGCTGACATTTGCAACTTGAATTTCAAAATGTTAAAATGTTGACACTGACATATTCAAATTTGGATCCTGGAAAAATAGGACTTAGATGTCCAAGGGCATCCCATTCTTGGCTCTATTTTCCAAGATTTTAGGTGTCAGGGGAAAAACACTAAATAAATGCATTTGTTCAATGCTTGTTATTTCTTGGAAAGCAATAAAAATGGGCTATAGAATGCATAATTTGGGAAATTAAGTGCTTAATAAGGTTCAATAATTTAGGGGGCGGGGGGAGGGAACATAGTGTGAAATTGTCAAGGGCGACAATTTACGATGCACAAATTTGTAAACTATGAATGGCCTCCCATCTACAAAACTATCTTAAAACATAATACAATTAAAAAATATAAATATTGCGATAATTTTATAAAACTAAAAAAATATGATTATTAAAATCATTCTTTTTAAAAGTGTAAATAAAATTATATATATTATATATTTAAAGAGAACTTTAAAATATTCATAACTAAAAATAAATAAAACAAAGAAAACAACTCTTATATATTGAAACAAAAGGAGATATATATAGGTGTTGTGGGAGAAATGTGTTATGAAAGAGGGGGTTCACCACAAAGACCTATTTCCCTAATTTCATTCAAGAAAATTATATCCAAAATAATGAAGTGACTATTAACCCTTAGTTGAGTCAAATCAAGGTATGAATTAGAAAATTTCCTATCTATGCAAGGACAAAGGTAAAAGCTAAATAACACTTTGGAGGGAAAGATCAAAACCATCAAACAAACCCCAAAATGCAAGCTATAAAATGAAAATGAAGTAGAGTAATCAAATATGGTAGAAACAGTAGTCAAAAGGCAGATCTATAAAGGGGAAAAGGATGTGTACCTTTCACCAAAAGTCAAATTTTGAAGCTCACTGATGACTCATTCACCCTATGGTGATTAATGGGTCTTGGTTAGGGTTCCTAAAAAATGCTTTCTGGGTTCTCTTCTACTATGTCTACACTTCCAAATTCTCGATTCTCATTATCATACAACCGAAAATAAATTCCATAGAGGAATTTCCATGATATGACAACTTTTCTTGCAACTTTGACAACTTGGCAACTTTCTTCAATTTTTCTCTTCAAAGGATCTTTCACCTAAAATTTGCAATCACACATCAAAGACAAAAAAATGTTGTTTTGTTAGGGAATGGGGGTTTTCCTTGGTCAAACCCCATTTTGGTAATTAAACCTTGAAATGAATAAAACCATGAAGGAATGACGAATGAACAACAATATGTAACAACTCACCAAAAATTATTTGAACCTTGGATTACAAATCTGCAACTAGCATGAATTGGCTTCAATGGATGTAGATCTTGATCATGAAACTTGATTAGAGATAATGTCCTTGAATATTTGAATAGATCTTGAACACTACATCACCATATTAGCTCAAACAACATACATGATGCAAGAAATCTTTGATATGATAATGAAATTTTGATTGCTACAATAATCTTCAATAAATCTATCTTTGAATGCCTTGAAATGTTCTATTGAATTACTCTTGATCTCATAAAATTGATATTAGGACTTGAACACTTGAAAAATATAGGATGAACTTACTGAAATAACCTCTTATTTATGCATATCTTAACATTAATTCTTGAAATTCAAATATCACAAGCTGGCATCTAAATATACCTTTGAAATTGTTGAAAAACCGCCAAAAATATAATTTGTTCATTTAGGTCCTAGATGCAAGTGAGGACCCATTCACCATATGGTGAATGGGTCCTAGGACACTCTCCTAGGACACACATTGCTCAATGTTAAACCTCATGTCATGGAATTTATGAATGTCGGGTTTTATCCCTCAAAATTTGCAATTAATTAGGCTTGGATTTGAATTAAATGGGCCAATTAAGGAAAACTAATCTCAATTAATTAATTAAGCCCTATGTTAGTGTGAAAGTGTAAAGGTACACCTTATAACACCTCTAATAAGGCACAATTAAGTCCATTTTATTTAAAAGGCCACAAACTTAATGTGAATATGTAAAATACATATTACAACACCAAATTAAGGCATCATTAAGCTCATTTTATTATTAATTATTCATTCCCAAATTAAGTGTGCAAAAGGGATACTTTTTCCTATACTACATTTAGCCCCCACTTTAGTGCGAGCGCAAGTGCAAACTCACACTAAAGTAGACATTCAAGACACTTATGTATGCAACAATGACAAATATACACAATCATACAACATGAAAGACCAAGAAGATCAAGCCTAGATGGTCCGAATGGCACATAACACATCTAAGCCTCCATTTTTTTTTGTGCTCACTTCGGGTTAGTGGAACCTCAAGCTGTCCACTAGGTGAGTATCTCAAAAGGTTGGCAAATGATAGAATCATATTAGGCTCCCATACCATATCAAAGCTATCCTCTTGACAAATTCAATAAGGCACCACAAGGAAAGGCTCCACATGCAAGCAAGGCGTGTTATGCTAGGTGGCCTTGAATTTAGAGTTCGAGCTTCATAGGGCTTAACAAGCTGTGTTATGCTAAACACCTATGAAAAATAAAAGGATCCACAAGAAAGAAAGGTGTGTTATGTTTGGTGGCCTTGAATTTAGGGTTTGAGCTTCATAAGGCTTAACAAGCTATGTTATGCTAAACACTTATGAATAATAATGCTATTAAAATTTTTTTGTTCAAAGGGATTTTTCTTACTTCATGTAATGTCTTCTTCTTAGGGAACATTGTGCCTAATGTCTCCAACAGAGGATAAGTCAAGATTAAAAGATTCACAACTTAGGGAATGTAGTGCATCACATCACAACTAAGAGGAAAGTCATACACTAAGAAGTATTGCACTCTTGGAGGACATCAAACCCAATGACACCACCAAGAAAATGATGAAGATCACAAGAAAAAATAAAGTCACACCATGAAACATGAGAAATGTTAAAATATATTATTGATGTATGCCCCCACTTTAAAGCGGTTACTAACACCATTGTAGTGAGAAATTGCTTTAAAGTAGCCAATGTTCAATCCTAAGACATAAGAGCTTATTTGGAAATACCTATGCCAAGTAATATGTTCTAAAATGAAACTACTTCATGAAAAAGGAAGGAGGGGTTTCCCCCAAAAATACATTAGGGATCTATGGGTTCAGGGTTAATATATCTTTGCTACAATTTTGTTATAGAGCTTGAAAATGTCATCATTCCCCAAATACTCATAGAACTGGAAGAATGACACAAAGAGAGCGAAAACAAATAAAAATCCTTTTAGGTCAAAATGGAAGAGACCTAAATGTCTCGACGCCTTGCATCATCCCCAAAAGGAAAACACAAGATAAGCGAAAAGATAAAAATGTTTGACATAGATAAGAATGTAGATGTACAAATAAAGCAATGCACAAAAAGAGAGATACATCAAACATAATAGTACGAGGGATCAAATTATGCACATGCAATCACATAAGGAAACATGAAAAATAAAATAAAGCAAAATACTAGTAAGGCACATGTGAGTCAACCTACAATAGGTCGTCTATATCCCAAACTTGATTGCTATATACTGAAGGAGGAAAAATAGATAGAGGGACAATATCAAGTGCCAAACTAGGACACACACCAAGTTCAACACTCTTTTTAGGAGAATTGTCATTTAAGCTCATAGAAGAGGAGAAAAATGAATTCAACTCATTATTCACTTGTTCAACAATCTTTACAATGTCAATATCATCATCTAAATTAATCACAATAGGAGGTCGAATAATAATATCCCTAGAAGTTTTTTCATGTTTATTATATGATGAGGGCGAAGAGACATCATGCCTTGTAGGAGATAACTTTGGATTTTGATTTTCTATGTTACTCTTTTCTCCTTTAGTTTGTAACATGCGAGCAATAACACGACATCTACATCTATGCTCTCTAGCATTTCAATTTCTTCTCAATCTGTTGTCAATTTGTGATAGTGTAGGAGTGGGTTTTTCAACCATAGGTTTCTTTTCTTCCCTCAGGGGAGGAATGGAAGGAACCATAGGAGGTTGCTCAACCACTTTCTCTTTGGCTTTGTAAACTTGTTTGATTTTAGGAAGCACAACGGGATTGTTTTGATTGTCTCGTGGTCTCTTATAGGAAATAGTAGGAGGATTTGTAATAGGCTACTCTTGGATATTTAGAAGGTCTTTTGGTTCAATCATGGTTTCATCAAGGATGAGTGGCTCAATCACGGGTTGAGGCATATTTCTAAGGGATAGTTATGCTATGCGCTTTTCCTTAACCTTTTGATATGATTTGAAAAAGAAGTCTTCGAGGGGTCTAATAGGTTCAATAGGCTCAGGCCAAAATAAATCCAATGAAAAGTTCCTACGTGAAGACACAAGATTAAAGCCACTATGATAGATAGTAAATATTTCATTGCCAAAAGGAAACTTTAAGTTACATTTATGCACAACCGATGAGACGACATTCATGGAGTGAAGCCATGGATAGCCTAACTTCACCCGAAACTGATCTGACAACGAGATGATGGTGAATGAGACATTTAATGTTTTCATTCCAACTTTTAGAGGGAGATTTATCGAGCCAATCGTAGGGCAAGCAAAACCATTATGCATTTTGATCCATGCTTTTGTTCTTTCATATGTATCTTGATAAAGTTCATTCACAAATAGGTATTCTTCAGTGATCACATTCTCTACATATGGGATAAATTAATATCCCATTAGTAGGCTTGTCATTGATTCTTCCAGCTATGTAAAGAGGACCATCGGCTGCATGTTTGATTGTGTCTTTTTTTGTGAGAACGCAATATCAAGGGGAATTTTGGTTTGGCCCGTATGAGGTTTAGTTTCAATAAATTTGACCGAGGTATGTATATTATCATTCTCTTGATATTTGAAGGTCTCATTAATGAGGTCATTGAGGCCGCATAAAATTTGTTTCCGTGTCTACTCTTAAGCATCTTTCTTAGGTCAGCTAGTGTAGTAGCTACATTAGGACTCACAATATTTTGCATTTTTTCTAAGCCTTCATCTATTCTTCTTATCTCTTCTTGCGAGATATGAACAACATAGTGCACATTGGTTATAGGTAAGGAAGTCATTGGAAATGAGGTATGTAGGATATGATCCATAAGGGTTGATTATCAACACTATTAGAAAGAGAGTTAGAAAATCCAAGATCCACGTCGAATGGTGTATCACAGGATGACATGAGTCTCAAACTACATCTCACAACAATATTGCTAATATGACACCAAGTTGTAAAGCTCATACAAGTTTCACAAACTCAATGTCAACCCAAAATGGCAAGAGGGTAAAATGGAAAGAGGGTAATATGCAATGCAATGACCTAGGATGCAATATGTAAATGCAATTTTTCAAATTCTAAACAAGGTAATTTTTTGATTACACTATTCAAAAAATTGAAAATAATGTTTTGTAAATGCAATTTTGAAATCACAAAATGCACTAACTTTATCAAATGGAGTTAGATATGACCAAATTGAAGAAATATAAATTTTACAAATTGGAACAAAAATATGAAAACAACAAACAAGAATGTAAAAATGAATGTTTTAATGCCTAGAAAATCAAAATATGACCCTAATCAAGGACTCATTCACCATAGGGCGATCAGGTCCTAGGTGAGGGTTCTGAAACAAGGTTTTACATATTTCTTAGTAAATTTTAGTGGTTTCCAGATTCTGATTTGATATAGTAAGTTTCAGTTTTAATTTTTTATGAAATTATGAGGATTGAATGCAAATGCAAAATGTGACAAAATGACAACCTAGAACAACTAATTTGATATGCAATTTTGTTTCAATTTTCAAATGCAAATGAATATGATGTAATGGTATGTGAATGATATGCAAAATGACTATTTTTTTTTGTATTTTTCAGATTTAAAGAATGCAAAAATGCAATCCTAAAACCCTTAAATGAAATGAAAAGTTGAATGCAAACTAGACACCCTAAATGAGACACAATTCAATGTAAAGAGATGCAAATAAATGCAAAATATAAATCTAGGGTGAAAGAGGACTCGAAAATCAGAAAATGTAAGGATCAAACTCAGGGAACACCAAAATGAAATGAAAGGAGATATATATATCGGTGTTGTGGGAGAAATGTGTTATGAAAGGGGGATTCACCACAAAGACCTATTTCCCTAATTTCATTCAAGGAAATGAGATCCAAAACAATGAAGCGACTATTAACCCTTAGGTGAGTCAAATCAAGGTATGAATTAGAAAATTTCCTATCTATGCAAGGATGGGGGTAAAATCTAAATAGCACTTTGGAGGGAAAGATCAAAACCATCAAACAAACCCCAAAATGCAAACTATAAAATGAAAATGAAGAAGAGTAATCAAATCTAACAAAAACCGTAATAAAAAAGAAGATCTAGAAAGGGTAAAAGGATGTGTACCTTTCACCAAAAGACAAATTTTGAAGCTCACTAAGGATTCATTCGCTCTATGGAAAATGGGTCCTGGATACTAGGGTTATTGAAAAATGCTTTCTGGGTTCTCTTCCATTGTGTTTGCACTTCCAAATTCTCAATTCTCACTATCAGAGAGTCAAAAATAAAAATTATATAGAGGAATTTCCGTGATATGACAACTTTTCTTGCAACTTTGACAACTTTGCAACTTTCTTCAATTTTTCTCTTCAAAGGATCTTTCACCTAAAATCTACAATCACACATCAAAGAGAGAGAAAATGTTGTTTTATTAGGGAATGGGGGTTTTCCTTGGTCAAGCCCCATTTTGGTAATTAAACCTTGAAATGAATAAAAAATGAAGGAATGATGAATTGAACAACAATATGTAACAACTTGTAATGCCCCGCCAAGCAACCCTAAAGGAAGTTGTAATTAATGACTTAAGCGAACCAATTTTTTTTAATAAAGTGTAATTAACATACACATTCGCTTACTAAATAACAACAACCTCTAAGGCTACAAGGTTAGGATTACTTAAACCCACACAAACATATTACCATAGCATTATATACTTTATGAAATAAACATCATACATCATAAGGATACCACATAACATAATAAGATAAACATCCAAGATACAATCTCATAATCATTAACTTAATCCAATAGTTACATCACTCATTCCCAAAATGAGGCAATAGTATAAATATGTAGCAATTACATAATTCCACCTCATAAACATAAGAGGGGTAAAATAATTTATACAAACTAAAATATTACAATGCAAGAATAACACAAGAACCGTGAGCTGTCCAACTGGATGTCTCGCCACCAAGTACTGAAGATAGATGGGGACCCAATGATGTATGGTGCATGTTCCACCCAACCTAGTTGTACCCGAAGGCCCACCCCCCATGCTAGGAGATAGTAACAACGTAACATGGACAAATATCTACAACCTCTAACCAAAGGTAGACTCATACTGACACATACTGACATAACCAAACAAACGCACTAAACAAGTACAACTCAAACAAGTACAACTCAAATATAACACAAGTATACTCTCACATCACTGATATAGGTCACATTGCTTCCAGACACAAAATAGATCAAGTATGTTCAGAGAACCATACACATAAAACAAATACCAACTGTTGTCCTAGACAGAGTGTCATTGCATAGTTAGTCATGAGATCTCCTCTGGGCATTCTTCATAGGCTCCGGTAATCCTGGTGACCTCAACCAAACCTCGTCCCCCATACTCACTCATGTAGAATCAAATACCTTTCGTACAGACAAGATAGATGACCTTGCCATTCCAAGCCTTCCCACTCATCCCAAGTCTAAACGAGCCCTTGTGTCTATGAGTGAGGCAAAATTATCTTGATTAGTGAGAAGTACCACCTAATCTTCTAAGTACATTAATTTAGTTATCACTTGATTAAATCACTTCTGAAGGTTACCCAGTTTACCTCTTTGGGCTCTAATGCCTAACAGAAGCCACTCTTCTAATGGACAACACACAAACAAACTAATCACCAAGGGAAACACAAGTGCATACAACCTAGGTATCTTAACCACTCCATCACAAGGAGGAAACAAATAATAAAACTCACTCCAAACATCTTGGAGGCAAAAAACACATAGACCACTCCTTTCACAGGAGGTACAAAACATCCCCGTTCATGGAAACCGGGTAAATTACTGAAAAGACACCATGCACCACCCAAGGGAAAAACAATTGGTTGACATAATGAATCAACACCCCTCTTAGATCCTCTAAGCTCTTCTGGAAGACTTACAATTTTGGACTAACACTAAATCCCAAATCCCACAATGCAACTTGATGACATAGCTACAACAAGCATTCAAGTCATAATTCAAATCTAATATTTGGATTTCTTAAATCCATCCTCAATCAATAGGTAACATTGACAAAGTCAAATACACAATGACTAGGTTAACTCAAATAATCATAAAACCCTTTTTCTCCAATCACGAACATAAGGAAAAGATAACAACAATAGGCAAAGGCAAGGAAATACGCTAATTTTGGATATATTAAATCCATTCCTCTAACTTAATTATTTTCAGTAAGAAGCCAATCACCTCGATCAGGTAAACAATAAACTAAAATAATTACCTTTACTTCTATGAAGAAAGGATAAATTTAATTTTAACAAAACAAGATATTCAATTGCATTTAAACCATATTATATTCATGCAAAAAAGATTCTTTCAGTTACACAACAAACACATCTAATTTCTATAATTCATTTAAATTCCTCTATTTCACTTAATTTCCTATTATTCCTCAATCAACATATTATATTACAAATTAATTAAAATACCATTGTTTAAATCTTCTACATCAATATTTAATATATTAATATATATTCATAATATATATATAATAATTACATATAAACCTGATAACTACAAACAAAATATATATATATATATATATATTTATATATTTATATATATATATATATATATATAAATGAATATACCTTTATATATATATATAAATATATATACATATATTTATATTATCACTGAATCATGAAATCCTTAAATAATTTAAATTTTTATAAAAAGAAACATTGAACAAAGCAATTCTCGAAACTCATCGATTTCCGAGCGCACGCAGGAAATTAAGGAAAGGGCGAAGTCAAATCGCCGGACTGTACATTGTACAGTCGGACACCCAATACGTTGGGCGCCGACTGTACAATGTACAACCGGTCCCAAACGTAGGGGGGAGGGCAACACTACTGCCATCAATGGATAGTGGGCGGTGGGGTACATCCGTCCCCACCTACCACTATCAACATCAAACCCCCTTTTTTAAAAATAAAACACTCATATGGTATTTCAGAATTCATTGAAATGATTTCATAAGAATATTCAACGAGTTTCATCGAAATTCATTTTTCAGATACGCCGTAAGGATGACAATTTTGTTTAAAAAGGAAAATAATTTAAATCTTTACAACAATAAATTACATATATATACTTATATGTTATATGTATATATATTCACCAGAATATATTACATATTATATATAAATATATATATATTTACACAGAATAACATTTCGGCTAAAATAACTAGGTACAAGAAAATTAATAAAATTTTCTAGAATGATTTTCTAAATTTCACGTATATTTAAAAACTGATTTTATCAAGATCATACCTTTAAATTCTTAATAATTCAAAAATAAGAAAACTAAAGGGGATCTAATTTTCTCCATTACAAATTTTCTACAGAGGGTTTGTTTTCAAAACCAGATCTGATTGTTTTCTAAAGGAATTAAAATTTCTTCAACAATCTAAATGTTTGAAGCACAATCTAGGGTTTAAATTAAACAATGATTCTACAATCTCCCCATTTACTGAATTAAATCCTACAGTAAATTTATACAATCTTCCCCAAATTTTAGATTAATTTAAATCTAGTTTCTATTAACAAATCCTAATTACCAATGAATTCAACAAACAAATTTCTTAAAGAATATATATATTTTTTGAACAAACAAGAACAAGAACAACACATAACAAAACCTGGATTTCGAAGCTATAGGAGAAGATGAATTTTTGATGCAAGCCTCCTCCAAAGAACTCTTGAATTTTCTTCAATCGTGCAATGAATTCAATCCAAAAACTCCAACAAATGCAAAAAAAATTTCCTCAATCAAATTCTACAATCAAAAACTTCTTCAAACCCTTCTCTGTGCAATTTCCCAAAAATTCTTCACTGCCTTGAAGAAGTTTTTCCCTTCCAAGATCTTCTCCCAGACTGAATTTTCAACAAAACTCCTCCCTCAATTCAACATGCAATTGTGTATTTAATCCAAAAATATCTTAGACAACCAAATCTAATTTTGCATGCAATATTAACCTAATTCCATTTTCTAAAACACACTTTGAATTTAAAATGCAATTTGAAATAGTTTTCAATTTTTGCTTTTATTTAATTTAATCCAAAATTGAACTTAATTAATTAATTTTAATTATTTAATAACTAAATTCAACCCTTTTGAGATTAAATTTAATTAATTAAATAAATTAAATTTAATTAAATTAAACTTTATTAATAACTTTAAATATAACTTCTAAGCATGATTTTAATTTAATATTAAATAATCACCACTTTAACCAATGCAAACATTCTAAGAATTAATTTAATAATCACGCACTTTACAGAATCAAATAACATTAAAATAATATAAACTATGACTCAACAACCAAAATTGACAACACACTAAGGCTAGGGCGTAGACTTGACACATGTTACCTAGCTACTATCTCTCGTTCAACTTAACCATTGGATCGACACGCTCAAACCTGTGAAACTAGGTGAAGTCGATGTCATGTACCTGCAATCCTGAAAATCAAGTAAACAACATCATATAATATAAACAACATAAAATACACACCGTGAAGAGGAAATCACAAAATCGTAGGGTGCTCGCAAGCGAGTGATGCAAACCCATCCTCTTCACCCATACACTCATCAAAACTGACACTTCTATCATAATTCCAATAATCTCATAAGCAATTACATGTTATATCAACTAACATCTTTACATCAATTAAAGCATGTAAAGTAAACCATCAGATAAATCAAATCACATCACATAATATAGTCTATCGCTCAATGAATAGCAACCAAACACACACAGAAGATAAAGTATTTGAATATCTAGAAACATAAATCAACGCAAAACAAGGACACACTATCCAGTCTAGAAATAAAAATGGAGGGGTGTTACACAACTCACCAAAAATTATTTGAACCTTGGATTACATATATGCAACTAGCATGAATTGGCTTCAATAGATGTAGATCTTGATCATGAAACTTGATTAGAGATAATGTCCTTGAATGCTTGAATAGATATTGAACACTACATCACCATATTAGCTCAAACAACATGCATGATGCAAGAAATATTTGACATGATAATAGAATCTTGATTGCTACAATAATCTTCAATAAATCTGCCTTTGAATGCCTTGAAATGCTCTCTTAAATTTCTCTTGATCTTGAATAAAATTTCTATTAGGACTTGAACACTTGAAAATATAGGATGAACTTAGTGAAATAACCTCTTATTTATACATATCTTAACATTAATTCCCGAAATTCAAATATCACAAGCCAACATCTGAATATACCTTTGAAACCATTGAAAAACTGCCAAAAACATAATTTGAATTTAGGTCCTCGATGCAAGTGAGGACCAATTTTCCCTATGGCGAATGGGTCCTAGGCCACTTTCCTAGGACACACATGGATCAATGATAAACCTGATGTCATGGAATTTATGAATGTCGGGTTTTATCCCTCAAAAATTGTAATTAATTAGGCTTGGATTTGAATTAAATGGACCAATTAAGGCAAATTAACCTCAATTAATTAATGAAGCCCTAGGTTAGTGTGAAAGTGTAAAGGTACAACTTACTACACCAAAAATAAGACACAATTAAGTCTATTTTATTTAAAATTCCCTAAAATTAATGTGAATATGTAAAATACATATTATAACACCAAATTAAGGCATCATTAAGCTCATTTTATTATTAATTATTCCTTCCCAAATTATGTGTGAAAAGGGATACTTTTTCCTACACTACATATATATGTATTTATATATATGTGTGGGGAGGGGGTACGAGGGGTGAGGGGAGAGGGAAATAGTTGGAAGGTATTTAAATTATGTATATTTATAAATTTATAAATTATATATTAAAATGAATTAATTAAGTTGCTATTATTTGATATTAATAAAATAATTATATGAATAGAAATAATTTACATAAAAATTATTAATACTTTGAAGGAACGTTTGAATGGATAATTAGAAAACAAATTTGACAAATTTTCTTTAGAATCAAATTTAAGTTTTAATTTCTAGAATTATTTTTAATGTAAATATTTAAATTATATATTTATATATTTAAATTTTATATAATTTAAATATTAAAAATCATATACATAAAATTTAAAATAGTAATAAAATTATTGTTCTTATTATTATTTTGATAGATAAAAGTGGCTATAAGGGACCACAACTACTCAGGAGGAGGGCCATAAAACTATAAACTATAAGCAATTATGCATGGAGACAAAACCCATAGTAAAATTGACTCTATCACCATTTTACAATGCATTGGTGGCATCTTAGGAGGGCCGAATATAACATAATTTTGACTAACCTATATATGCAAACAAAGCCAAATGAATTTTTCTCCCTAGATAGGTTTTTAAGATATATAACTGATTACATTGACTATTTTAAAAATGTTTCCATACCAAAATGGGGACCTTCACAAATGGTAGTTTAATCACTAGGCTCCACTGCAACAACATCCACCAAGTCAGAGTCCCAAAAAAAGTCCCAATCCACCTCTCTAACACATGTTATTCCTCAAAAAATATGAGGACGCTAATTCCCCATTTTTCTTTCAAAGTGTCTCAAGAATTTTCATCATCCAAGCTAGCTATTTGGATAATGAAGGGGATCCATGGGCCATTGCGATGTAGGAGCATCCTGGGTGTATTCACAATCTTGGATCTCCCAAAAAGAATCCAATTAAATTAGTTTTAATTGCTTTCATTTGGTTTGTTGTTTCAATTGTGTTTTGTTGTTTCAATAGTGTTGTCACAGTTATTGGTGACCACACGTTGCTTCCATTTTGGTGTAGGTTTGACAAAAAATTTGATGGAGTCCTTATTTCCAAATAGCTATATGGTGATTTGAAAGCCATAGGTTACAAATTACAAATACACAACAGATGCAACTTTAGAGAGGTCGATGGTGTGAGTTTAGGTGGCCAGATGGGAATTCCAACACAACAATTTTTAAAATTTAAAATTTGATTGAATGCACACCCATGATTGGGTAGCCAAAAATGTGGTGATATATATTTTATGTTTGAGAGGCCAAAATTCTCCAAGAATGTGGGTCCAATTCTTGATGGCTATTAAATTTTGAACATACATTGATCACTTACATCTTCCTAGCATGGTGATTTTGGAGGGGTCAATTCATTAGGGAGGAAAATGAAAAAAAATAAAAGTGAACTAAAATGTGTACAAAGTAAGTGAAGGGACATGGGCAACTTGGAGAGAATTAAATATACGAAGGAGAATAAAAGGGAGAGGGGTTGTGCTAGAGAGAAGAGAATAGGTAGCTGGTGGCATGAATAGGAAAAAAAGAGTGGACCCTTGGACTAAAACAAAAAAAATGCAGATTTTAAAAGTGAAGGAAGAGGTTGTGTAGGTAGAAAGAGGCTCATATCCAATCAAGGTAAGAAAATACCACATAGGAAGGAAGATAGAGGGTGGTGGGAAGAAAAAAGAATAGAGGATGCATGAAAAGAAGAAGGTAAGAGAGGATGGCACGAGTTGGAAAGAAGAAAAAATAAAAATTGAATGCATAAGAGGAGAGTAGGCCACAGTTAATATAGGCAAGAGATAAGATGAAAATAAGAACCCAGGGCACAACAAATTTGAAATTGTGTAAAGTATGAAGAATTAATGCAAATTGGGAAAGATTGTGGTGGTGCTTAAGGAATGGAGGTAATGTCTGAAGAGAGAGAAGTGATTGAACAAAGGAAATTATTAATTGTATCTTGTCTGAGAAGTAAATAAATCAATGAGTTATTTGTGTTTTTATTTTTCAGATTAATTTTACAATTTGAAATTGAATTTGAATGGAATCTAAGAAATCTAAATATCTAGAATAACTCATTGGTAGGAATTAAATTGAATCATCACCATTGTTTTATGAATTGTTAAATTAAATTTATTTGAAAAATAAAATTGTCAAATTAAGGAAGTGACTAGCTATGAAACAAGGGTTGTTAATTTTCATTAATTGGTATTATTTTGGGAGTTTCTTTTTCTTCTATGTCAAATGGTATCAGAGCGAGGGGTTCTGAGTGCTTAGGTAGATCACCAAACATGAGGTGGCCTATGCCAGGACCTGTAGGTGGAGAGTAAAGTTAGAAGATAGGTAGAGTGTTGAATGTGAGGAAGCCTATAGAGGAAGCATGGTGAAGAAGTCATGAAGATCTAGAGCATGAGGATGCGAGATGGGGATGAGTGAGAGGAAGAAGGTGAGATTGGTCATGAGGAGACTTGTGTGGATTTTTCTCTAGTAACAATATTGGGAATCTAAGTGGAAAATAAAAAGTTTGAAGAGATGGGAAAGATATTCGGTGAATAATTTGGAAAGATCCAGGCTAGGATAGAGGTATTGGAAAAGAATATTGAAAAAGATGAAAGAAGATTGGTAAAGAGAAGTGAGAAGAAGAACAAGGACAACAAAAAGAAAAGTAGAGGAAAATAATGTTGCAACCTAAGATGGAAGAAGAAAGATGTGAGAGAAGCCCCTATAGATGTACATGAAGAAGAAAAGAAGATCAAGGAAAATGAAGAAGTGAGAAGCAAAGAGAAGATAGCAGTAGAGGATAAAGATGTAGTTGTGGCCGCAAAAAATGGTGAAGAAAGAAAAATTTCCACTGATGATGATGTGGGAGATGTCACAACGAAGGATGATGTTGTAGCCATGGAGAAGAATGAGGAAAATGTAGAGTTTAGTTTGTTTGCAAAGATGAAAGTAGAAGATGCAATTGTAGATTTATTGATGGATAATGCATATTTGCATATAGAAATTGTAGAGGATGTTGCAGGTAGCACTTGGTGGATGAGGTCAGTTAGTGGTGGATTGGATCCCACCAATGAGAAGAGGAGAAGAGAAACAATTTGGAGGAGGACGACACATGGTGGAAGTAAGTCCATGAGAGGAGATAAGAGTGTAGAGAAGAGTTGCAAGAGGAGTGTGAATCTTGTTCTGATAAGATGTTGGAAGAAGAGGAAGAAGAATCCATTTCATGTGCACAAGATTCAGTGATGGAGTTCATTGCAAGTTGTATTCAACCTGGAAGAGTAGTTCAACTATTCAACTCCACCTTTTTGAGCCTATGTTCACAAATTTTCTACTCGATGTGTCCGATGTAGGTGCATCCCAAGCATATTCACAATCTTGCATTGCCCAAAAAGAATGGTTAAATTAGTTTTAATTGCTTCAATTTGGTTTGTTGTTTTAGTTGTTTTTTGTTGTTTCGACGGTGTTGTCACAGTTGTTGGTGACCACACATTGCTTCCATTTTAGAATAGGTTTGACAACTTTAGAGAGGTCGATGGTGTGAGTTTAGGTGACCAAATGGTAAGTCCAACACAACAATTTTTGAAATTTAAAATTTGATTGAATGCACACCTAGGATTGGGGTGGCGATAAATATTTTATGTTTGAGAGGAAAAACATTTCCACACATGTGGGTCCAATCCTCGGTGGTTGCTACATTTTTAACATTCATTGATCACTTACATCTTCTTGGCATGATAGTTCTTGAGGGGTCGATTCATTGGGGCGAAAAAAAAAAAGTGAATTAAAATGTGTACAGAGTAAGTGAAGGGATGCGGGTAGCTTGGAGAGAACTAAATATGCAAAGGTAAGGAGAATTGAAGGGAGAGGGGCTACGGTAGAGAGAAGATAATAGATAGGTGGTAGTGAACAAGATAAAATGAGTGGACCCTCTAATTACAATAAAAAAAGAAGATTTAAAAAGTGAAGGAAGAGGCTGCACATGTAGAAAGAGGCTCACAGTCAATGAAGGTAAAAAAAATACCATGTAGGAAGGAAGATGAAGGGAAATGGGAAGCAGGGGTAACCCTGGGCTTACTGGAATCGTGGAATTGGAAGAGACTGTTTTGTCTTAGTTATTTTCTTCTTCTCCTTTCATAAAGGGCAACATTCTAACAACTTTATGGAAGGGTTGGCAATTCTCTAGGCCATTGAGCGTGCTTGTGCTTTGGGTTGGCATAAGATTATATGTGAATCCGACTCACAGATTATTGTTAATTTTTTGAATGAGAAAAAGTTGACTGATGTTAATTGGCAGCTTGCTTTGGTTGTTTGTCAAATTTTGCAAATGTGCTCTATGTTGGAGGTGGTGTCTTTTACCCACATCCCGCGTGAATGGAATAGGGTTGTTGATTGTTTGGCCAAGTGGGCTTTAGAGAAGGATGATGACTAGAAGATTGAGGGTTGGGGGTAGTTATCCCCTGATTATCATCAAGAATTAGAGAGGGTTCTTTCTGATGATCTAGTTAGTTAAGGTGTTTGTGGTTGCATGGGTGGTGGTTTTGTTTGGGCTAAGTGCTCACGGGATTTCTTTTCTTGGGTTCCTTTTTGATACCTGATCTCTTTGTATTGTTTACTTCTTGGTTTCAATAAAGTTTTTACCCCTTTTTTATCAAGGGTAGTGGGAAGAAAAAATAATAGATGATGCATGAAAATAAGGTAAGCGAGGATGAAACAAGTTGGAAAGAAGAATAGATAAAAAATGAATGCATAAGAGGATAGTAGGCCATAGTTAAGATAGAGAGGGGATAAGATGAAAATATGAACTCATACCAAAAAACAATTGAAATTATGCAAAGTAAAGTCTGAAGAAATAATGCAGATTGGGAAAGATTGTGGTGGTGCTTAAGGTATGGAGGTAATGTCTAAAGAGAGAGTAATGAATGAATAGAGGAAATTATTATTCAAATAAAAAATGGCAGATTGTTAATTATATTTTTTTTTTTAGATCAATTACAATTTGAAATTAAACTCGAATGGAAGAAGCAATTTAAATGTTTGGAATAATTCATTGATGGGAATTAAATTGAATCGTCACCATTTTTTTTATGAATTGTTAAATTAAAGTTATTTGACAAATGAAATTATCAAATTAAGGAAGTGATTGGCTGTGAAACAAAGGTTGCTGATTTTCATTAATTGATATTATTTTGGGAGTTCGAACTTCTTTTGCATCACATTGTAGCCTAGGTTGATTCATGACCAAATCCCATTGTTTGGTTGAAATCCAAGACCAACAATAACAATTTCTAAATAGTTCTTCAAACCTCCACACCACCTAGCCCTAACCAATGAGTCCAACATGACCTTTATACACTCCTTTTCTTCCATAGCATTGAGAAAAGCTTCCAAAAACATTAACCCAATGTCAGAATTAACATAGTACCAGTATCTAGATTTCACATACGTTTATCCCAAAACCATTTTAATGGCATATAGAACCACAAAATCCTTTTCTTTAAACACCTTATTTAGCCCAGCTCTAAGATTTCACCCAAAAAGGCCATCTACCTCTTCTTCTCCTTCAAACAAATCATGGTTTATATATTTTTGTTCTATTATTTTGGTTGGAGCAAAATCAAAAGCTCATTGTTATGTAGGGGTCCTGCCATAATTAGCAGTAATGTTTCTAGTGTACTCTTTACATATCCCCCCATCCTTCGCTTGGTTTGGCCTTAGACTCCTAACATGTCATAATTAGTTCTCATTATGATCTTATACAACATATTCTCTAAAAAATCTCGATGTAATCATGCAAACCATCAAACATGTCTAAAACAAAATCCTTAAACTTCATTTTGATTTCTTAGTTTCCCATTCAATTGACCATGTGTTGGATTTCCAATAAACATGTGACACACAAAAGTCATTGAATTAGGATATCAATTCCCATATTGGAGGTATGAATGCATTGAGTTTTCAATTTGGGGTGAACTTGCATTGGATGGTGTTTATAGTTATCAATGAGTCCCTTTCGATGTGTATTTTCTCATGTTTAGTTTCTTTTTAGAGTTGAATATTTAGAAGAGTGGCTTGAAATTCAACTTCATTATTCATACTATCTAGAAGTTTTTGTGCTGCCAAAGTCAATATTTTTCCATTATGACCTTTGATAATACAACCTATCTTAGATCTATCTAGATTCTCACATGACGCTCTATCAAAGTTAACCATGAACCAATTTTTTCTAGGTGGAACCCAACATGCATCGAATTTGCGATTGTCTTTTGGATGAACCCATAGAGATCCATAAATGGGGGAGACAACAATTCTAAGCCAATTTCTCATTTCACCCATCTCAAAATTTCTAGGTGGAACCCAACATGCATTGGCTTTGAGATTGTCTTTTGGATGAACCTAGAGAGACCCATAAATGGGGGAGACAAAAATTCTAAGCCAATTTCTCATTTCACTCATCTCAAAATGAACAATGAAGATTGAATTATTAATAGTTAATATAATAAAATAATTAATAATTATATGAATACAAAAATATATATGTAAATTATTAATATTTAGAAGGAAGTTTTGAAGAAAAAAATAAATTAAAATTTATAATACAAATAATATAGTATATTAAACAATTAACAAGAGAAACCGAAATGGTGTTTGCTATGAAAAATCCAGCATCTGCTCCGACTGCAGGCGTGCCTCACTTTGCAAGAGGCCATGACGAAGGCGCCTTCAAGGAGGCAAATTCGGCAAAGGTGTTTTCCATTTCTGGATCTACATCCGATTCGACCATGCATGATCAGGTGTGCGACACTCCTGAGTGAAACCCTAAGTCGTCACTAGTGGATATGTTGAGTCCGAAAAATGCAAATGTGGATTTTGTTAAGCATGTAGTGGATGGTTCGATGGATTCGCGCCAGGATGGCGGAGGCTGTAGGTGGAAAAGCTTCGCTGATGCCCTTGTTGCCTGCCCTTCCTCTCCGTGTAAGGACATTCATGGGTCGGGGCTCCCCCTAGGCTCGTTGTCTACCGGTATATCCCCTATGAAGAGAGATTAAGTGCCTCTTAGGCATCATGATGGAGCCTCTTTGCGTCCTTCATTTTTCATTCGACAAACATCTGCCTCTGAGCTCTGTCTAGATGGCCTTGTCTGTGATAGAGAAGACCACCTGCAAGATCACACACTGATTTGTAGATTTACTAAGGTTTGGCCTAGATTATGTGACCTCCATTCATGGATTGAGGCAAATTGGAAGGAATATCTAGAAAATGAAATCAACATTTACCTATGTGCGAAAGGGTTTTTTATCCTAGAATTTGAATCTACAAATGACAAGGAAATGGTGATAAAAATAGGGCCTTGGTACTTCCAAGGGGAATTTCTATATATGAAACCATGGTCCCCTTCATTTGATCCACACACAGAGTCATTTTCATTGGCATTTCTATGGGTCTGTTTACCTTACCTCCCATTACAGTTTTGGGAAATTGACTATCTGAAAGCAATTGGCAACAGCTTGGGGAAATACCATGGTCTTTCCGATGAAACAGTCAACTATGAAAATTTGACTTTTTCCCGCTTATGTGTAGAAATGGATGTTTCAAATGGCCTCCCAACAAAAATCTTTCTCAAAGCTGGAAAAAGAAGGTGGCACCAATCGATAGATTATGAAAATATTGCATTCAGGTGTCGAATTTTCTTTGCTATAGAACATGTCACTACACAGTGCGATAAAATACGTTTGGGGGAGACTACCAGTGCTGCCTCAAACAACAACCCTTCATGGTGGGTTGGGGCTGAATCCAAACATTATGCTATTTCACCTTCTGTAAAGAATGCTAGTGCATTCACTCCCGCAATGCAAAAAACTACTTCGGCTCTAGTCCCCTCCCACTCGGTTGTGGAAGACTCCTATGTTCTGATGCCCGAGCCTGATTCAAAGCAAGACGATGTTGGCATTACTTCTCCATCTTTGGAGGTCTCCAATTTTGTCTCTTCTTCACTTTCGGTGGCTACTACGATGGATTGTGATCCCGGTTCTTCCTTACGAATTCGTGCTTGGGCCAACATCCTTCCTCGAATGACCAATAGGCTTGGACGGAGGTGAAGAAAAATAAATCTCCACCTTCAAAACAAAAACATCCAATGTCCCTGAGATCCTCAAAGAAAGAAGGAGTTTTGGACGTATAATTTGTGGTCACACCCATTTTTGGGTTATTGCATATTAGGCTAGAAGGAATGTTTTTATTTGTGTCGGTGCACCCCTAGTGGATAGGGCATGCATTTTTTTAACGTATTTTTTGAGAGTTGTCCCCTTGACAACACTTACCTATAAAAAATAAATATAGTATATTAAACATATTTAAATTTTTTAGAAAAATTACAAAATTACAAAATTCCAAATTTAACATTAATAATAATTTAATAAATTTTAATTAATAAATAATTTAATATATAAATAATAAAGAATTATATCTATATTATAAATTGAATAATATATATTTAATATTTATATAATATAAAATCAGATAAATATTAAATATATAAAATAATTTTATTAATACATAATAACTTTATTATACAAAATAATAAATAAATAAATTTATGTTAACTATTAAAAAAATTAATATATAAATGAAATTATTAATTATACTTACATAATATTAATTAAAAAATAATATTTTTATATATAAAAATAATCTTTTCAAAAGTAAGTATTAATCATTGAATAATTTTTTATTTTTTTTAAGATTTATGATATTAAAGTTATTTTATTTATGTAAAAATTGTTTTAGTTAATCAAATTATTTTTTTAAATGAAATAAAAGGTTGTGAACATATAGATTTAATAAAAGAAAATCGAAAATCATTATTCAACAAATAAAACTTGAAGCGTGTGTAAACTCTGGTGTCAATGCATATTCACACAGAGAAAGAAATAAAAAAACCTAAAAAGTTAAATCATACGTAATCGTTCAACAAATTAAAGTAAAACTAAGTCTAAAGAATTGCGTGCGTGCATGCATATGCATTCAGAGAAAAAGGAGGATATCGTTTCAAATCTCAGTTCAGGTCTTTCGGTGTCGCTTCCCATGTCTCTTCTCTTTTTTAATCTTCTATTTGTATAATTGCATTTGCCATTCTACTGTCGTAATCAATAGCGCTGTCCGCGGAGGGGCAAGTTGGCCTCCACTGATAATAATGGTAGAAGTGCTTGTAATCGGAGGATTCCTTGGGTGAAGGTCGTGTGATCAATGGGCATGTGCTCATACGATGCCATGGCTTGTCAAGGAAGCATAAAACATAATTTCAGGTAACCTTTGCTAGCCTGCGCCTAAATGACAGTGTTGGAACCATCAAAACATAACACAAATGTGATTTTTGTTAGATGTTATAGTTGCAACTGCAATGGTAGACATGTGCACAAAATACCAAAGAAAAGGCAAGGCATGTGAACTATATGACAGGGAGATGCAACGACTGCAGTATATGGATTGTTGATAAAGTTTTAGAAACTGGCTACATGTCTTTGGTAGCGTCCTCCATGTCTACGTTACACGAATAATTTTTATCATGAGTTTATTTATATGTATGTCAAGTGTAGAAGTTTGGAGGATGTTAATAAAAGGTTTGAGCACATGAAAGAATAAGACAACTGTTCATCAAATATGATTATTGCAACATACAGGAGAAGATACCTTTGCAAAGCAACCAAATTGTTTCAAACAAGCTTTCACTCCTATTTATTTACATTCGTCAAGCATTTTCATGGAATATAATCAAATTGCTTCAAACAAGTCTTTGTTCAAATTTATTTATATTTGTCAAGCATTCTCACAGAATACAATCAGATTGTTTCAAACAAACCTTTATTCCAATGTATTTACATTTGTCAAGCATTCTCATGGAATACAATCAAATTGTTTCAAACAAGCCTTCATTCCAATGTATTTGCCAAGCATTCTCATGAAATACAATAAAAAATTTCAAACAAACCTTCATCCCAACTTATTTACATTTGCCAAGCATTCTCATGGAATACTCAAACAAGCCTTCATTCTAATTTATTTACATTTGCCAAGCATTCTCATAGATTACAATCAAATTGTTTTAAGCAAACATTCATTTCAATTTATTTACATTTGTCAAGCATTCTCATGAAATACAACCAAATTGTTTCAGACAAGCCTTCATTCCAATTTATTTACATTTGCCAAGCATTTTCATGGAATACAACCAAATTGTTTCAAACAAGCCTTCATTCCAATTTCTTTACATTTGCCAAGAATTTTCATGAAATACAATCAAATTGTTTCACACGATCCTTCATTCTAATTTATTTACATTTGCCAAGCATTCTCATGGAATACAATCAAATTGTTTCAAACAAACCTTCATTCCAATTTGTTTACATTTGCCAAGCATTCTCATGGAATCCAACCAAATTGTTTCAAACAAGTCTTCATTCCAATTTACTTACATTTGCCAAACATTCTTGTGAGATACAACCAGATTGTCTCAAACAAACATTCATTCCAATTTCTTTACATTTGCCAAGGATTCTCATGGAATGCAATCAAATTATTTCAAACAAACCTTCATTCCAATTTACTTACATTTGCCAAACATTCTCATAGAATACAATCAAATTGTTTCAAACAAACCTTCACTCCAATTTATTTACATTTGTCAAACATTCTCATAAAATTATCTAAATATGTTTTCTGGATTTGATTGTGTTGTTAATTTTTACCATCATATTCAGATAATTGATAGATTGTAGAATCTTGATATCTTTAATTCTCATAAAATTCAATAGTTGCAGAAAAAGATCAAGGTCATTTTCATTTTCATTTTCATACCCATTGAAATAACTACGGATTAGTCATCTAATTGTTGTGAGAAAACAACCTTCTTGGAGGTCCAGCAGCGGGGGATCTTGAGTATTCACCTTTACTCTTGCAGTTAGGACATTGATCAACATTCTTGACAGGTGGTGAGCAGCAGGGTCTTCGGTCTTCACCGTAACTCTTGCAGGGCAGACATTGATCTAACTGTTCTGAGAAAACAGCCTTCTTGGCAGGTGGTGAGCAGCAGGATCTTAGGTCTTCACCGTTACTCTTGCAATTGGGACAGCGATTTAATCGTTTTGAGAAAACAGCCTTCTTGGCAGGTGGTGAGCAGCAGGATCTTGGGTCTTCACCGTTACTCTTGCAATTCGGACAGTTATTTAACTGTTCTGAGAAAACAGCCTTCTTGGCAGGTGGTGAGCAGCAGGGTCTTCGGTTTTCACCATGTCCGTCACAGGCCGCACAACCAGCTAATTGCTCCAATTCCAAACCTGTAAGCAGATTATTGTTTTTGGTAGGACTTGGCGGGTTATATCGAGCGGAGACATGTACGGTAAACAGAAACAACAGCATGACAAGCAGTACGCTGATTTTCATGCGCATCAAACTCCCCATGTTAAACGACTACTGGTAAATGCCTGGCGAAACTGCGTACAAGTACCACTACTTATGCACAAGCAGCTCTCATTGATTCCACATTGACGATGACCATGAACAGTAACCCCATCCATCGTGTCTAAACATCACTAAAATCGCACCACTAAGTGCCTCTGGCAACGGAATTTATCGGTAAAATCAAAATCCGAATAACAAATCAGTCTGTTCCCATCCCCAAGACCCATCGTGGATGTCTTACAGGATTACTTAACACTCCCGCTTCCTACGTAAAAAACTCTAAAACAAGCGTATTACCATAGCTTAACCTGTGAGATAATCCAGTGTGTAGGTTCCTTGCGTCTCAAGCTCCCTCCCCGTGCCATCCCATATCACGCGTCACATCAAGCCATCTGGTTCACACTCAACTAAAAATAACGAAATTAAACAAGAATAAGACAAGCAGTTGTGCTTACCTATTTTAATCTTAATCAGGTTCCCTCATCTTATTTGGAATTAATTTGACAAATTCAGTATTTCGAGAATGCAAACGTCAGCTATGGCCTCCGAACTCTCAATATTTAGAGATTGTAAAGACTCCTCAAAAAATAAAAGAATAGGAAAAAATCAGTTACACATGAAAACTGCCAAATGAATGAAACAGATGATATCATTTTGTTTGTTTTGTACCCCTTCTCTAGCACTTTACGCGGCATTGATAACCTATTTTAGCTTGGTCCCTCTCGTAGAGGGGAACGGTTTAAGGATAAAAATATAATGCTTTCTGTTTTAAAATGTTCAATAATGTGTTTCACGTCATAGTCTTATTTTATGCACAATAAATAATATAAATCATATATTGCATGATAACTTTCCCTTTTGAATTCATATATGGGATTTTTTAGTGGGAATTATCATGATAAATTCATTTTTATATTTTTATCATTGAATATTGTGTTTTGTTACTAAATCAAATGTAGAGGAGGATTTTTACATTTCAATGAATAATCAGTTTGTGGATGAAGATTGAGATGGAATATGTTAAAATATATCTATAAAATGAAATGAAAGAATATTAATAACATCCACGAGACCAAAGCAATCTATGAAATCCAAGAATAGCAAAACCTCCCAACACAAAACCCCTAACTAGTTTGTAAACCCCTCTCATGTTTAGACCTTTTACAAATAATTATGATCAAGAAGTTAGTAGTTTTGCTTAGCCTTGTCTCAAACAAGATGCTTAAATTGGCAATTTCCAAAGTTTCAGGTCATAATTGGAATGTATGCCATTGTAAGCTGAGAATTCCATGATGAATTGACATTTTGTCTCCACTACCCCCTTGTTACAATATCAACATATTATTTTTTTGCAATCCTCCTTAGGTATCATCCATCTACCAGTTACACATCTAAGATGATGTGAACTAGTCCTTAACTAGGTTAACAATATTTTTGCCTTCAACTTAATGTTTTCTCCTATGTAGGCTTTTTCCTTGTGGTCCCACATAGGGTTAAAATCTTTGATATAGTAAGATTTTTTTTTCTCCACGTGTCTTGTCCATATGATGTTCCAAATTTTTTTGCTCGCATAATTTTTTATTTCCTCATTAGTTTTTGGACAATCCTACACATTATCCTCCCACTTCTTCATCCATTTGTCATTTTGTTGCATCCATGTGCTCTTTCTTCGAGCTAGCTCTCCATCCATAACTAGCCTAGGCCAATAGTGGTACTCCATACTTTGAATATTCTTTAGGTAACTTAGTAACTGAACTATCACTAATGTTTCCAAAGAGAAAGTACCAATCTTAGCAATAAAATCTTGTAGAAAATTGTAGTTTTAATTTTGAGACTACTGATGATTAGATATTTTGGATTCTTTCTACTTGCCTCCATTTCTGATCTAAAATGAGCTACTACATCAAATTTCACACCCATAAAGAATCACCAAAGTAATAAGCAAGCTCATTTTCATTTACATACACTTGTCATTAACTTGATCCTTTTCATTTTTGTAACCAAGCTCATTTTATCACATCTCTTATTGCCTTTACTTTTTCCCACTCTTTCCACCTTTCATCATGTTGTATTATGGTTAGATCCTTGTCAAGGTATATTTGTGTAGCTCTAAGGAACCTCTTTGTAACGACCTGGTTCTACGTAATTTTTTTTTCTCTTAAACTATAACTTAAACATAGATAACATGCATATAAGAAAGTATTGAAGCATTTCTTTTCTTTTCATTGGCAATAAAGAAAAATCATGTTAAATAATAAATTGAAATCTTTTATCTTTTTATTTAAACAAGACATCATATTTCAAAACACAAAACTATTCTTTTCAAATAAATAATAGAGAAAATATACATACGTGCACATACATAGCTCGATTGATCTTTTGAACTAATAGTGGTAAGAAGGTCCAAGAGTTCGCCTTTCAAATCTCAGTGCCTCAGTAGCCTAGTAAGGAGGAGGAACATCACTCGGGCGCTTTTTCGACAACCACAGACTTATAATGCGGTCCCTCGCACATCTATCGTTCAATAGATGGACCTCCCTTCATCGAAGATATTGGTTGGGTAATCGATACAATAAATCGACTGGGTATAGTGGTGTGTCCTACATAGCTAGAACCTATACATTCAGTAAAATCTCAATCTAGTATGCATTACGGGATCACGGTGGACATGACAGTGTATTCATCACTTAATCAAGAGGGAGTTGTTCATCTACGCTACTTTGGCCAAAGTGTTTAGTCAGTATCTCTACTGAGGGTCAACCACCACATACACTAACCAGGATTGACTTGACTTAGGGCTATCTTACACTACGCGTAGGTCATTTGTCCTTTTGTGGTAATCCGTACCATGACATCCTACTTCAATTTAACCTACTGGGATGAATCTGCTTTGCAAGTAATCTTAACACTTTCTCCTACTCAGAAATGAACATTTCCATGGAGTGTAGCTAGCTTACTGAGTTATCCTAATAACTTAGTTGAGCTAAGGTACTTGAATCATGCTCTCATCACAGTCCTATAAGTATTAACTAGGGTAAAGAATACTCTCCATTATAAAGAGATCATACAAGCACAACAAGCAATAACTGAATGCAATGTATAATTTTAAAAAGGAATGTCGCTTTCTATACTATCATGTTTCATATATGCTTTGTTTACTTAATGTATCTTTTAGATAATCAAATACAAACCCTATATGACAACAACATATTATGTTTGCCTAACATGTCTTACTAGTTCTACCTATGAAAAAATAATGACATTTCCAAGGTTTAACATGATTTCTCATAAAAGCAAAAGGAATTGAAAATAAGATAAATGTGCCTAGAATATAAGTTCCCATAGACGATGATGAGAGTCTCTTCTTGCTATAACACTGGTGGCAGAGTTTCTCTTACAGCAGAATACTCTTTCCAGAAATTGGAGCATACACAGTGAATTAAGGATGACGGTCACTCACAGTATTAATGAATTTTCACAAAATATGGCTACTCTCAGGAAAATGATGATTCTTAGAAAATGACTACTTTCAAAAAATGATAGTTCCTCTCAGAAAATGACTACTTCCAGAAAATGATAGTTCCTCTCAGAAAATGACCACTTCAAGAAAATGATTCTTTTCAAATTATTGGATACTCACAACAAGATGAAATTACTCAGAATGTGAATTTGTATGAATTGGTGATGAAAAAGATAAATATTCGAAGCAATAGCAATCCTTTATATAGACTCAAGAAAATTATGCACTTTCAATTGCTAACTGACAACACATTCCAACAGACTTGTTCAAGGGCACATGGCGGATTTCCAAGCCCTAACTCAGTATTTTAGATAATGACACGGTTTGCATTTTTGATAGCATAAACAAAAAATTTCAACTCTTTAATGAATTTCGCCACTTACAGGAAAATCCTTTAAACATGGCGCCAACAAGAAGATGAATCCCTTGCTTGGAAAAAGTCAGTGTTCATTGATCAACAACACAATGCTTATTGTTGTGTCACCTCCTGCAAAATCGTTCCTCCTGGCGAAGCGCTCTTGCACAGTCGCACAACTCAACCTCTTCTGCCATTGACACTCACAGGAAAAACTCTTCATTATTTTCCAATTGAATTAATAGAGTCCCAAGTGATAAATCAAATATTTCCCTCTTTTTTTTTAACATTAAAAATCCTCAGCTTATTTTGAATTATTTCTTGGTGAAAAATAAATAAGGTTGATTTTCATTATACCTGGCAACATTCGATTTCCAAATATATGATGACAAATGATTTAAACAATGATCTTTATTAATAAAATGACATACCTATATAATTTTATTAATATTATATTTATTTATATATGCACTAAAGTAATTAAATAATTAGATAAATATATATATATATATATATATATATATATATATATATATATGTATTTATTACCTTAAGTAATATATATATATATATATTTATTTATTTATTTATATTATTTTTACTTTAATTTGCAAATTTATTTATATAATATTAATTTGTATATATATAAATATGTATTTACACGTGCACGTATATGCATAAATATATGTATATGTATATGTTCATACATAAATCCTGCATAACATTTCGTTAGCCAATTTTTTATTTTCGATATGTCTATTTATGTATCAATCAAGCAATAATAAAATAATTTATTAATATCCACAAAGTAACAGGTGGTGTATATACATATACTTATATATACATATGTCCATATATATCTCGATATACATGCATGTATATGTATACCATATTGATGCAACTGTGCGAACATATCCATTTTCCAATTACACACTTGCATCGATACGTATATCCATATGGATGTGTGCATATAATATTTATGTATATATATGTATATATATATTCCATGCCCCTCTTCTTCATTCAGATACAATCCATTGGAATGAACTAAATAACTTGAGACAGTTAACAGACAAACATCTTCAACCAAAGACACAAAAGAAGACATAAATCCTAATGCCAATGGGTGATCCCACAATAGTGGTTTACAATTTTTGGGCAAACTGGACACTGCAATTATTATTTTTAACTAAATCTTCACTTTCGGGTTTTTGTAGCGGCTAAACCGTGAGGAATTTGAAAATGATGCAAACTAGAGTCTTATCACATTTTGTCTGTAGATTCTAAAAATATTTTTTTCAATTTTTTTGGAATCAGATTGCACTTTTTTTTTCCATCTTCCATGAAAACTGGTTTTTTTTCAGAAAACAACATTTTTAAAAAGTGACGCTCACTGTATACAACATAAATTTTTTTGTATGAAGGATTAATTCTAATTTTTTCGAATTTAGATTTGTAACTACGATATCTAGTACTTTCATTTGGTCTCATAGTTTTTTATTGAATATTTTTCCTTAATCAAGTTTCAAAGTCAAATCAATTGCAATTCAGACATAGGCGGACTGTATACAACATAACTTTTTCTGTATGAATCAAAATTCATTTTTTTTTTTAATGGATCAAGGACATCAATACCTAGCCTCAACGTATTTTTTAATTTTTTATTTTGATAATCTACTAGTTTTCCACATGTGCAGACGAGAGATTTTGATTTTGAGTGAAAAACTTATGTTTAATAAAACTAAAAACTAAAATACATAATAAAACCAAATCATATTAAAATTATATTCGACGGATAGCTCATTTTGAGGACTATCATTATCTAGTTGGGTTTTTGAAGTTTTTTGCATTTTCATTTTCAAATTGAGCTTCGAACGATAATTTTTTACAAAAAAAATCAAATTTTTGAGGAGATAGGTGAAGAAGGGTGTTCAGACGAACACCTCTTAAAGGGGTTCGAACATAAGAGGTTCAGCCGAACCTATGTTCGGTCGAACCTCTTAAAGGGTTTCGGTCGAACCCCTTTAAAATAATGAGGGAAATTTAGGGGGTCTGAGAAAATGACAACTTTTAAAAAAAAAAAATCCCTATTAAGGGGGTTCAATTGAACCCTAGTTTGTTCGAACCCCTTTATTTTAATATTTCCGCTCACATGTCAATGGGGTTCAAGCGAACATAAGGTTCGGTTGAACCCTGTGGTTCGACCGAACCATGTTAAAGGTTCGGTCAAAAAATTTGGTTCGGCTGAACCCCTTCACTTTGTGTAGAGGGAAAAAATGACTTTTCCCTTCCTCCACAAAAGTGTTCACCACTTATGTGGGTTCACCCCAATCTATGACTATGGATGAATTATCTAATTTGACTAACTCATATACTCACTCTATGAGAAGGTGTGTGTATACCCAGATAGTTCACATTACCGGTTAACCGACCAAGCCCCTCTCCCAAGTGATGTTTCCCCTCTGCCTGGAGGAATGGTACCTATACCTGCATCCACTAACAATTGTCCACGGAAGTCAAATGCTCTCAAAATAACAATATAGTTATAATATTTCATAAATTAGAATGTTAACAATTCTATAACTTAATATGCATTATTTCATCCAGAATAACATTCATTGAAATATATTGAAATGAGACAATAATTACTCAATACTTAGATTTGAAAACAAGATACACATTTTATTCAAGCATTTGAGTTCAGATTACAATATTTTGGCCCTATGCAATACTATTACGTAGTAGCTTACAATTTGGGGTGTAACATACTCCCCCCCTTATGATTCATCTTCCTCGATGACCTAAGGTTATTATTCAAAACATAAATCTAAATCTACTTTATTCACCATTCTCAAAAGCTTTGAAAATGTCTGGATACTTTTACTGAATTTCTGTGTAATCCTCCCAAGTTCCTGAGTCGCCTGAGTACTGATCCCATCGAACTTTACATTGAGAGATGTCTCAGTTACGTAAGTGAAGCTTACACATTTCCAACACCTTTACGAGTTCGAGAATTATAATTCTGGGATCCTTTACCTGTAAGGCAGCCCAATCAATCAAATGACTATCACCTGGAATATATTTCTTAAGATAGGACACATGGAGACATTATACATTTGGTCAAGAGCTGGTGGCAAAGCGATTTGGTAGGCTACGGGGTTTACTTCCTTTAATACTTCAAAAGGTCCTACATATCGTGGGGCCAACTTAGAATATTTTCCAAACTTGATGGAACTCTTATGAGGTTTAACTCTCAAAAGTACTTTTTCACCAATGACAAAACTATGGGGAACTCTCTTAGCATCAGCATAGCTTTTCTGTTGACTGTTAGCTTCAGATAACTTTTGTTTAATAACTTTTACTTTCTCCTCCATTTTTGCTAACATTTTTGGTCCAAGACTTACCTGATCCTCAAGTTTATCCCAACTTATCGAAGTTCGACACTTTTGACCATACAAGGCTTCAAACAGAGCCATCTTTATAGTAGAACAATAAGAGTTTTTATAAGAAAATTCGACTAAAGGTAAATAGTCTTCCCACTTGTATTGTTGATCCATAAAATATACTCGAAGTAGGTCTTCTAATACTTGATTTACCCTTTCTGTTCATCCATCCATCTCTGGATGATATGCTGAACTTATGCTCAATTGAGTCCCAAGCGCTACAAATAAGGTTTGCCAAAACCTAGAAGTGATTCTTGCATCTCTATCATAGATAATCTTTTCTAGAATCTCATGCAATCTAAATATTTCTTGCACAAAATTCCTTGCTATGATTGGTGCCCCATCAGTTAAATTTCCTGGTATGAAATGTGCTACTTTTGTAAGTTTATCTACCACTACAAGTATGGTATTATGCCTATTTCTTGACATAGGTAACCCTTGCACAAAATCCATACTTATAACATGCCACTTCCTTTCAGGTATGTCATGTGGGTATAAAAATAATGCAGTATGATGATGCTCAACTTTTACCCTTTGGCATTCAAGACACTTTGCTACATAACTTGCAGTGTCTCCTTTCATTCCCTTCCAGAAGTATAATGGTTTTATATCAGCCATCATTTTTGTCACTCCTGGATGTCCGGAATAAGGTGCCTCATGCATTTCTTTCCACACCAAAATTCTTAATTCCTTTACATTGGGTACATACATTCTTCCTTTGTAACTAAGCAATCCACTAGGCTCAAAATGAAAACCTTCATACTTATAATCCTGAGGATTTTCCATAAGTGCTTGCTTGACTTGAAGATAGTACTCATCTTCTTTACACTTCTGGAGTACTTGCTCCTTGAAATTGGTTTGAATAGCTACTATGGAGGCAATGTGACATCTTTGGCTAAGTGAATCAACAACTCGATTATGTTTTCCTTTGATGTAATTGATGTTGAAATCATAATCAACTATTAAATCTAACCATCTTCTTTGCCTGGCATTTATATTAGGCTGAGTAAAAAGATACTTCAATCCATTATGGTCAATATTTAACTCAAAAGGCTTTCCCAGCAAGTAGTGTCTCCTCTTCTACAAAGCATGGACTACGACTGCCAACTCTAAATCATGTGAAGCATAATTCATTTCATATGGTTTCAGCTTCCTTGACTCACATGTGATTACTTTCCCTTCTTGCATTAGCACACCTCGTAACCCTTCCCCACAAGCATCAGTGATTACCATAAAACTACCTTCGAGGTCAGGTACTTTCAGAATTGGTGTGGTAGTTAATTTCTCCTTGAGTAGGTCAAATGCTTCTTGACACTTCTCATTCCATACAAATTTATTTCCCTTCTTTTGCAAAGAAGTTATAGAAAAATAAATTTTAGAGAAGTTTTCCACAAACTTTCTATAATAACCTGCTAGCCCCATAAAAATTCTCACTTCGGATACATTCTTGGGTACAGGCCATTGTTCTACTGCTTCATTTTTTGTTGGATCTACCGCAATTCCATCTGCTGATATTACATGCCCCAAATAATGTACCTTTTCTCGAAAGAAAGTAAACTTGGACAAATTTCCATATAGTTTATGCTCTCTTAACCTTTGCAAAACCAATTCTAAATGTTTGTAGTGTTCCCCCTTATTCCTAGAATAAATTAAAATATCATCTAGAAATACCAACACGAATTTGTCAAGATAATCTCTGAATATACTGTTCATGAGGTTCATGAATGCTGCTAGTCCATTTGTTAAACCAAAAGGTAGAATAGTGAACTCATAATGTTTGTAGCGAGTCTGAAATGTTGTTTTAAAGATATCTTGATCTTTAACTCTTAATTGGTGATATCGGGATCTCAAATCTATCTTAGAAAACACAGTTGCACCTCTCATTTGGTCAAATAGATCATCTATGTGTGGCAACAGATACTTATTCTTAATTGTAGCTTTGTTAAGCATATGATAATCTATGCATAGACGCAATGTTCCATCCTTATTTTTGACAAATATTACCAGTGCTCCCCAAGGTGATACACTTGGTCTTATTAGTCCTTTGGACAACAATTCATCTAATTGAGTCTTTAGTTCCATAAGTTCCGTAGTGGTCATCCTATAAGCTACCTTGGATATGAGTTCCAATCCAAGAACTATATCAATTGAAAAGTCAAAAACTCTCTTCGGTGGTAATCCTGGTAATTCCTCAGGAAATACATCGGAATAAGCTCTTAAAACAAGATACTTTTCAATATCAGATTCTCTAGTTTTTTGCAATTTCTCCATCCTTAATCTCTTGTTGACTCTGGTAGTCTATTTCTTTATTTCCATACTCCAATTCATCAATTTTCACGGCAAAGATTTTACATCCTTTCCTCTTAGCTTTCTTAAGTTGCATTGTTGAAATTTGCCAAACTTTTACCTCCCTTGGTATTCCTTGAATTTTGACTTGGTTTCCACTGTCATCTAGGCATTTCACTATTTTGGTATTGCAGTCAACTATGGCCCCATGTCTCCATAACTAGTTCATTCCTAGGATAACATCATAAGATCCTAATGGAGCGACATATAGATTAACTTCAGTGAAAAAGTTGGGAAACTCTATCCTAGCCTTGAATAAAAATTTATCCACCTTAGCTCTTGTGTTATTTGCATATTCAACATTCCATGTCTTTTCCATATGCCTTGCCTTTCTAGTTAATTTATTTGCTATTCTGGGTGAAATAAAGTTCTCAGTAGCACCTGTATCAATCATAATAGAAATAGGAAAACCAAAAAAGAGTACCTAGTGTTTCAATCAGTGTCACCTGGTAGTCAGCTTGACGATCGTCAACTGCAACATGAATCCTTTGTTGAAAGATAGCCTACTGGCTAGGTAGTGGATTTTTGAATGGTTGAGATCCAGAAGTCTTGTTGGGGCACTCTCTTGCGTAGTGATCCTCTTTACATATGAAATGTATATGAGATGGATGTGATGGATGATGTTGTGCTATGATGATATGAAATGATTATGAAAGATGCAAGATGGATGCATTGTTTGCGTGAAAGAGGATAGAAGAATGAGAGGGATAAACCCTTAAATCCAAGAAGATGTAGGAGTCCAACAAGTCCCCTATTCATCGAGACTTTATTGGATATGATGATGAATGATGATAATGTATTGCTTATCCAAGGATCGGAAAAGAGCATAACCTTCTTTATGTTTGATAACACACATAGGTGCGATGCATCAAGGTATTAAGAACCAAGATGGCGTTGCACCTAGTGTGATGGAATTTGACTCGTCAAACAAATAGGAGTAATCTTGTTCACACTTGACAAACATAACCTTATTCCGAATGCAGTTCAAATATTCTAGACATCTCGGGCCAAAACATAAAAAGGCAAGCCTTCTTATGTGGTCAACAAGATACCTAAAACATCCTTCATACAAACAAACAAAGTATGCGTGATGAAGTTATTTTACTAGAATATCCAATAGGCATAGCAGACAAAAAAATAATGATCATTGCCCCATTCCTTTCTCTCTAAACCTGTTTTGTTTAGGCATCATCGAGAGGTCCTTGGAATGAGCACAAAATAAGATAAGTCTAAACAAGACCAAGATAAAGTAAATAAACAAGCTAATGTTCTTTGTACCACTAGCCAAGGCTAAAATACTGTGAGGTACCTGATGCTTATGTCCATCGTGGGAAGGATTCATCCTAGGACATGTAGTGACTAGGGTTTTGGTGGGACTGATTGGATGATAAGCTATCAATACTTTGAGTTGATCAACTTGCTTGCTTACTGACCTAGACTTGAGACTTTGATGATTAGGTTCACACTTTGGAACCTGCTAAACTTGCTTCTGATTGCCTCACCAAAGGATGAAGGCAACGATTAATTTATTATGAGTGATAAAATTCACGGGTGAAAGCGAGATGAAATGGATGCACCATTTTGGATTTTTCAAATGTTTTGAGGCTGTTTTTTGGAATTTTGAAGTGTTTTACAAATTTTTTTGGTATTTTCAAGATTTATGAATGTTTTTTGGATTTTGTGTCTCAGGGGCCGATCAAGGATGGCCTTGCCTACGTTTAAGCTCAGAGACGACGTAGTTCATATGACAACTATCTTGAGTGTTGATGAGATAGATGGGAAAATGGTTTGCCATTGCGATAGATACCTAAAGGACTGACCTAAATGTCTCGAGGGATGATCAAAGATCAACCTTGCCTACGTTCAAGCTCATAGATGACATAGTTCAACAAGATGACTCTATTTTTTTATTTTTTCAGATTTTGACGAGTTTTGGATTTTTGAATGATTTCGATTTTTTTGAATTTTTGATTTTTTGAATGTTTTTGAATTTTTGATTTTTTGAATGTTTTGAATTTTTGGATATGCAATGATATCAGTGCTTTGTTTTGGGATTTTTTTGGAAACCAAGCTTAATGTCGATTGATCAAATTGATGGATTGATTAGTTTGACTAAGTGTGTTAAGTCAAACAAAAGTGATAATGCACATGTAAATTCCAGGAAGTTGTGTAATCTTAGAGTAAACTCATACAAGAGGGTAGTTTGACTAAGTGTGTTAAGTCAAACAAGTTGATTTTGGATTTTATAATTTGGCTAAGTGTGTTAATCCAAACAAAGATGATAATGAATTTGTAAACCCAAGGAAGTTGTGTTATCCTAGAGTAAATTCATGCACAAGATGATAGTTTGACTAAGTGTGTTAAGTCAAACAAGGTGATAATTGATTGGATTCGATTGATCAAGATTGATGAAGCTTGATTTGGAACAAAATTGTTTTGATGATTTGATGTGACACTGACATGTGCATTAAATGCAACTGATATTTATTGTTCAGATTGATGTTCGACGAAAGATAAATCTTGATAAGGAACATCTTCCTGTCAAAATATGCCATGGGCTAGTGATTTGGATTTTTTGCTCACAAATGCTTTGACCAATACATTTGCCAATGTTTGGATTACTTCATAAGTTGGAGGACATAGATCAAGATTTATTCCTGAAGCGAGATATAAATATCTGCCCCTAGTGTCTAGCAATGTTTGAATGACCATGAGTAGATTCCTAGATGAATAGATATGGATTATCTTGCGATAAGATAAGGGTGTTCAAATTAAGGATTCTCATTCAAATAATGCTTCAAGGCTCAGATAATGTTGGGTAGGATGGGATCAATGAAAATGACCCATGTCAAGATGCTTTCCATAAGAAAGTGTAAAGCATGTACCAAACTTGGTCAAGATCAAGATAAGGTAGATAGATGGCAATGGGTTGGATAACCGATTCATGGATGAATAGATGATATGGATGGAATGTTGGATTTATTATGGATGCGATAAGATTATTTCTCCTGAAATGACGCACGTAGATGCTCGATTCTACACATGACGTCTATTTTCCAGGTTTTCATCATGGTACATGTCCAAAGCACCACTGAAATGGTTTTCGCTAGAGGATGATTTTTTTCTTTACTATTTTCAATCATTTTTCTGATTTTCTTTAGATTTTTGGATTTTTGATTTTTTTGCTGTCTCCAAGATGCCTGTTTGCCAGGTTTTCATCAAGGTGACCATTTTTTCAAGACATTTTTCTGAATTTTTTTTTTGTATTTTTTTGAGAGATTTTAAGCTGATGTTGAATCACTTGGTACTGCTATTATTGATGCTTTTGTCATAATGTGCCATTGATATCCTTCTTGAAGAAGTTGCTTTGCAAGATACGTGCACTTGAAAGCAACTTTTGAGAAATTTGTTCTGCTTTGTTGATACCGGAGTTAACTCTGTCTTTGTGCGCACATCGCGATAGAGTGCCTTCTGAATCCTTATGATGAAGGGTCGTTTCCAACACATGGTTAATGTAAGAATTGGATATCATGTGTGGATGCATGGATGAAGTGTGTTTAGGAATAAAAAATGGATTGGTTGATAGTTTGGAACCTTTGACTCTCCAAACTTGGGAAGATGAGGAATAATGGGTGGATAGGGAAGTGTGTGTGGAATTAGGATCAATTGCTCGATAAAATTTTTACGTCATTTGAGAAGCTTTATTTTTCCCTTGTGGACATCTTTGATGGATACCTTTCCCTTTTTTATTTTTCCCCATAGTTTCTTTGACTAATGGAGTTTGATAGGGATAGTATTTCTTTGTGTTCTTTGGTATCCATATGTATTTGATTTGTCCAATATTATTCTTAGCTTCTTTTTCTTTGATGACGTTCTTCGTGCTTTAACTTGAATATTTCTTTTTATGTTGGTCCCAATTTGTGGATAAGGTGATGGATGGATGAAGATTCATGACATGGCAGGTTGTAGTATTAGCATTGGTTTCATCATAAGGATTCTTTGTGCTCCCTATGTTGATGTTTTCTTGAGACAAAGTTGACCCCAATTTGTGAAATTATCACTAATATAATTATATCCCTTGATTGTCGAATAACCAAGGCCTTGATGCTTAGGATTGCTAATAATCTACACTGGTTCTAGGATACCCTGTTCATGTAGGCCTAATCCTCTGCCTTGATAATTCACCCGTTGAAACATTTTGTTTGCAATAAGATATGATTTACCTTGGAAACAAGGTGTTAATCCTTCTCTGCTTTGTCATGGACCTTCAAAAGTGTTAGCTTCTTTATTGATGAGATAAATTGCTCTAAGAAAGGTAAGTGATGCAAGTTTATAAGTGATAGGATCCTCCACATGTGGGATGCATGCCTGATTGATATTTTTAACATGATCTTGTAATGCTTCTTCAAGGAGTGTTGATGATTTACTATACAACTCTTCCTCATGATTCAAATCATAATATGTTTCTGATTCATGACTTCTATAGGAGCCTTCATCATGATTTTTTTCTGCTATGTCTCCAAATTTTTCCACATCTTGCTCTTGTGCACAAATGTTAAGAGTAGGAGAATCTTGTTCCTTGGTAATGATGTCAAGAGTATGAGAATCTTGTTTCTTTGTAATGATATCAAGAGTATGAGACTCTTGTTTTGACTAAAGATCATCTACGTGTCCATCCAAAGAAAGCATCTTGTGGGTAGGCAGAGGAATATGGGCTATATGAATGTGATCATCATTTGTGACATATTTTATAGATAAAAGAGTGCCCATTAGATCATTGTAGTATCTCAAAGATACAAATTCTTGATCTTGGTTAATTTGTTGAAATTGCTTTCAACATGCTTTGGATCAAGTTCTTGACATGGGTCAATTTCAAAAGGTGGATTGCTTATGAAGGATTCTTGGACATCATCCATAGGTATGGGAAGTGGCTTAAAATCCACTTATTCTTTGAATGGATTTGGATCAAGTGTAGTGTCAAAGATTCTTTCACTATTCTCAACCATGAGGTTGAAGGATGTCAATATGCCTTGGGAGGGACCATTGCTAGACCTTGATGGAATATTTTGATCATGCTTTGGAATATGTTCTTGAGATATGTCCTCTAATTTGTTAGGTGATGTAGAGAAATTTTCAACATGATCATTGGTGAATGGATCTTTGATTATGTCAATAGGATCAAATATTGTTAACACATCTTGAAATAGATCACTAAAAAGTGCCTCTTGATGAACGATGATTTGATCACTGGATGAGGTAGACATATCTTCACAATGCTCCTTGATGGATCGATTGTTTTCAACAATTGTGGAAGAGAAATTTCCAATGTCTTCAACCATAGGTTCAAGTGATGTTAATGTTTCTTGGATTGGATCATTGTTGGGAATCGTTGGTGAGATTTGATCCTGATTGAAAAGTGGCTCTTGGTGTTTGTTGATTTGATCGCTAGTTGAGGTGGAAACATCTTCAATGGATAGATCTTGATCATTTTTTCAACAATTGTGGTGAGAATCTATTGCAATCTTTGTTGTGCGAATAATGTTTGTGTTTTCTACTGAGTCAACAACAACTTCTTGTTGGTCATGTCGTTGTTGTGCCAACAATGCTTTTTGTTGGGCTTGTTGTTGAGCTACTTGTTTATGCACTTGTTGATCGATTGCTTGCAATAGTGCTCGGAATTCTACTTTCCCTTGTCGGGCTTGGTGTTGGGCTTGAGCTTGTCGGGCTACTTGAGCTACTTGCGCAACTTGTGCAGCTTGTTGGGCTTGAAGTGCCTTTTGGCGGGCAACTTGCAACATGATAGAGAATGAATTTTTCATGTTGTTTTTTGGCGGTGGTGGTGGTGGATTGGGAATGGTGTTGATTGTTGGGGTTGCTTGAATTATTATCATCTATTATTGCGAATCAATGAGAATTTTGAGTGTAGCAATTTTGTTTCGCAAGATTTGACCTTGACATTCTTCATATGGTTGACTTGGTTGTTTAGCAAGTAGCTTTGGAATGCATCCTTGTGGTGTTTGTTTAGGATCATGGACAAGTTGACTCTGGATAATGCTCTAACTCAGTGTGATGTTTAGGTTTGGTATTATAGGCTAACCTTGAACATTGTTGTGGTTGGGAATCATATTTCTTAGGTTTAGGTAACTTTGATTTTGCATGGTGTTACCTTGACTTGAATCAACATGTGGATTTGTCAACATATTGCTTGGATTTTGAACAACATTGGTTTGATTTGCAATCGTATCTATCCCAAAGTTCACCAAGTATGGATTTGAAATGTTCATGTTTGGTAAACTTGTATTCGACACATATGGACTTGGTGGGATAATGTTGTTTGGAATAAGACTCATTCATTGACTATTTGTTTGATAGATTTGTAGGTTTGGATTTTGATTTAAATCTACAATAGGGAAAGAGGGTCCACAACTCAAATTGGGCATGCTCACATTTTTTGTACCATTGATGTTTGGAGGAGATAATGATGCCATGTTTGGATTGTATAAATGAAAGTTTTGAAAATCAATTGGCATTGTAAGGCTTGGATAGTTTGGTTGAATCAGATTACTCATGATGGATGAATCAAGTTTATATTCCATGTTCCTCTTGTGTTTTGACCTTGTTGACCTCTGAGGGGTTTAAGACCAATGATGCGATGAAGGATGAAAGGGGTGAATGATATGGGTGTTTGAACTTTTAGGAGCTTTAAATCAATGCTAGACTTTAGGAGTTGGTTTGATTCGAGGTATGTGCAGGATCATGATGGGCCAAAAAGTGGCAATATGATGTGTATGTGGCTGACAACTTGTGTTTTACCCAAAACTTATGAAACAAAAAGGGTTTTTAAAGGAGATTCTCAGCTTTCGACCAATATAGATTATGCTTTACTTTGAATTTAATAAGTAATTATTATTCATTTTCTATTCGAATTACGACTAAAGTCTTGATTGATAGGCTGATTGAAAAACATCTATAGCTTTCAAATGGTAACACATTTTTTGAATCCAAAACATGCGTCACATTCTATGCTTCACATGATATAGGATTAAAAAAAGAAAAAAATGAATTTCATGAAGTTTTGACCAGGTTAAGGTGGTCAAACATACAAGTTTTTTATATTTTTTTAAAATTTGTAATAAAAAATTAATTATTTACATGGAAAACAATTACAAAAAAATATGCATCACATCGGGACATGATTCCTCTACTCATATCTAAAATCTTATAAAAGAATATTATCATTTTATTGTGGTTAGGGTGGTCAGACAGACACCTACTTCTTATTTTTTCCCTGAATTTTAGTTACTACTACATTGAAATTTCAAATTTTCACCAAATAGATTTTTTTTTCTTTTAAAAAAACCTAGTAGTTTAGAAACTAAGTTCAATTTTCTACAAATTCTATTCTTACATATTTTTGAAATAATATAGATAACTTATTCAAACTTTTACGTCAAGTTTCCTAACTCTGATTTTTCTGATTTTTTTGCCACTTAAGGGCCTGTTTTTTCCATGATGATCCTGCACATACCCTTTGATTTGGATAGTTTGACTAAGTGTGTTAAGTCAAAGAAAATGATGGTGAACTTGTAAGCCCTAGAAAGCTGTGTTATCCTAGAGAAACTTGCTCAAGAGAATAAATTGGCTAAGTGTGTTAAGCCAATCAAAGTGATTGTGAACTAGTAGACCTTAGGAAGTTGTGTTATCCTAAAGGTAAATTTGTTCAAGAGGATTGATAACTTGACTAGGTATATTAAGTCAAATGTAATGATGTTGATTTTTCAAAAGTCTAGCATGAATGTTGTTTTCAAAGTTCCAAAAGTTATTGGTGAAATGGAATTTGATAAATGTTTGGATGGATGAAGTGTTTTGACTTGATCCTAGATGACCTTATGAGGACTTGTTGACTAGACCAAGGTTTTGAAGAACATGCTTTTCCCTAAGACTAATTCAACCAAAAGACCAATGTTTGCATGGAAAACTATAAGATAAAAGATTGCAAGCACATGTGTGGTTCAATTATCTGTTATCTTGCTTAGGTTTGGTTCTTTTTACAACAGACACTTCTTGCTTAGTGTTTCAAACTAAATGTCCAATATCCTAATTTTCTTTCATCCCACAAAGTGCATTATGTGGAAATCAAGGAAATCAAGGCAAAGGTTACCTAGCGTTGACTTTGGGAGAAACAAATTGAGATGTCTGAATGTTTATAAGCCTTCTAGAGATAAGAAAACCTGGGGACAAGCAATAAAATTTGGACACCTCCTAAGGTATTTTGTTCTTCCAAAGGGTTTGAAATTCTGATGATTCGTTGAATTTTTGTTTTCAACTGTTTTAGATCTAAGCAAAATGTTTTGATTCAAAGCACGTGTACAACCCTAGGCTGGAAAAAGACAATATTTGTCAGTTTCCCACTTGGATGAATCCAGTTGTGCATATTCTGTGTGGATGACTAGATGCTTGACCACACTGGCTCCCCTCCACGACATAAACTTCTTGGGTCAACCAAGCATCAATACCCATGAATCTCCCATGGCATACTTTTGATCTCTACAACAAAACCACATGTATAACGTGGGGTGGCTTCAGAGGACATGACCTCTTGCACCAACAAATATAAGATATTTTTGGATTCTAAACAAAATTTTGTAGTAAGGGCATCCAATTTAGGGGGTGCAATGATAAAATCCTTGTGAGAGATCTCCCAACCCTTAGAACAAGGGCTTTCTGCATCATAAAAATACTAGGGGAGAGTTATCATGCACCGCTTCCCATTGTCCATTGCTTTCACCATGAACACAAATTTATATAGCAGTTTGGAAGAGCTTGGATTTAGCCCATTACCGCTTGAGTCGTTCCCTTGGGGTGAGTACTTTTTCCCACCAAGGTATGCCCTCTAAAGGTACACAATAGCGAGCAAGTGAATTCGTAGTTCGATCATCTTTGTTTGCATGAACAAAGAGAGAACACTCGCAATGCCTTTTTCTCACACTAAACAAGTTTGTTCAATTTTAAGATCCAAAATGAAAGTGTGAAGGCAATATTTAAAAAAAATTAATATCACCAAAAGGCTTTTGATTCTCAAGATCATCGTGAAGCGGGAGAGAAGCGCATATGCCTTTTAAATGATATTAAGTTGAAAAAGATTGCAAAAAATGACAAGCACTTGTTCATTTTATACCCCAAAAGAAACGATTTGATTTGTTTTAAAGCTCCACAATGAGATGTGAATGTTGTCTTGTTCAATTTTAACCCAAATCGAAATCTAGTAAATGTCTAAGGTTCTTTTTAACCAATTTTGAAAATATCAAATTAGTGATCGACTTTAAGCCCAAATTGAAAAGTGAGTTGAGTTAAAACATAAAACAAGAGTAGAAAATGGAAGCTCTAAGATTGTTAAAACAAGCATTAAAAAATGCTCTTTTTTTCTCCAAGTCTTGAAAAAAAATCTGCAACTCGACTTTGTTCGTTTTTCATTTTTGCTTGATTCCAAAGTCAACCTTCAAATTTCAACCTCCAATGTCAACCTTCAATTTCAACCTTGATGTCAATCTATTCTATCACAAGGTAAAATTTTAGCAATGAAATTTACTTTAAAGAATTAATGAAGTAAAACAAAAATCACCCCACTATCCCTCATCATGCAATGTTTTTGAAAGAAAACAATGATTAAAGTCAAAAATCAGATTCAAAGAGCTCAAAAAATAAAACAAAATTCAATACCAAGGATTAAAATGGAATTGTAAGATTACAATATTTTATGTTCTAGATCTAGCATTGTTTATTTTATTGAGGTCACGTCACGTGATTTCAAGTCAAACAAATTATTCCTCCAATTATTCTCAATACTTCAAAGATAGGTATTACAAACTCCAATCCCAAGGTTATCGCTATCAAAATCTGAAATAAATAAAACAATCCTTCAATATCATACATCAACGATTTAAAGTGTTACCTACAAAATATGTTATGGGTACGGGATTACATCAAGATTTACCTATGAGGAAGTGATATCAAATCAAGCCTATGGATATCACTTAATACCTAAAAACAATCAACTTAGCATAAAGCATGCAGAAAATGCAAACAAGTCAACCCATCATTTTAATACATGCAACCACCTTGATTTGGACCAACTTTGGTATTTGTAGAAATAACTATGACCATATCACGTTGATAGATGTGATTGAAATTTCATAGTAAGCAGTAGGAAGTGACCAAAGGTACTGCGACATAAACAACATGACTCTTTGAAAGATCTGAAAGGTAGAGGCAATTAATGACTTGATAATGGATCTTACTAACTGCACATCTCAGATTTGATAGTAAATGTAAAGGTGCAGCATAAGGAGAGTGAAGACACACAAGCTATTTGATATTAGGATATACCACGTTTCTATTGTTGATAGCTATCAATACAAATCAGTCTGTTTATTGTTTCACATGAAAGAGAAATAAAAAGCATCACAGATTTGAGGCATTCCAAATATAATCAGACAATACACTCATTGATGCAACTAGACAAGGGACATGAATGGTACACAATAAATGTATAGTGGGATGTAATAGGTAGGCAACTTTCCCTTTTGGAACAAATTCATCTTATACTCCACTAAAAATATATCAATTACCTAGAAGGACTTGTTTGATAAAAGTTGAAAGGTAAGCACAAACCCACTCAGAGAGAAATAGACTGTATCTCAACAAAAGCAAACATAGGCAGGGAATGATCTTCAAGTTTAAAGAAATCTACTTCAAACATACTGACTTCTGAAATCATAAGAAATAATACAATGAATAAATCTATAGTAATGCCTGTTCAGATTATGATTTGATCTCTTTATATTACTTGTTTGAAAAGAAAAACAACTGATAGAGGAACCACAAACGCATTCAAAGAGAAATGAACGGTATCTCAGCAAATGGCCTTCATAGGCAGTGAATGGTCTTCAAATTCAAATAAATCTACTTCAAACATACTGACTCCAGAATGTATGTCAGAGAGAAATAAACTATATCAGCAAAAGCAAACATAGACAATAGATGGTCTTCAAATTCAAAGAAATCTACTTCAGATATACTGGCTTCCAGAACTGTAAGAAATAGCGTGGAGAATAAAGCTCTAGCAAGCGTGGAGAATAAAGCTCTAGTAAGCGTGGAGAATAAAGCTCTAGCAAGGCCTGTTTAGATTATGATTTAATCTCTTTAGATTACATTGTCCAAGAAAAGTAAAAGTTGATAAAGGAACTACAAATGCATTCAAAGAGAATTAAACTTTATCTTAGCAAAGTCAAACACAGGCAGGCAATGATCTTCAAATTCAAAGAAATCTACACCAAACATACACTCTGACCTCTAGAACTGTAAGAAATATTATAGAGAAATAAAGCTACAGCAAGACCTAACAAGTGATGGTGTTAATGTTGCGCTTGCATTAGAAAAGATGATAGAGGATACATGAATACTAATGAGTGATGGTGTTAATGTTGCACCTACATTAGAAAAAATAAGGTAGATATAGAAATTTCTATTGTAGATGCAACTCATAAGTGCTTCTGACATAGTGCTTTTAATTCATGTCATTTGACATAGCATTCACTTAATAGGCGTGCGCACCTTGTCCTTCTCTTGATATTAATTCCCATTTGTGATAGGTGCATGAATAGAATCAAAGAACAAATCTCACAAATGAAGATGAGGCCAACAACCATGAATACAAGAGTTGTTGTTCATTGCACGAGAAATGTTCCATAAATGATGCCACAAAAAAAGAAGTCCAGAGGAAAGATACATGAATATCCCATCATGAATACACAGTCGGTGAAAATAGTTAAAATAGATTTCAGATCAAAAATTAAAGTAAATGGAGAGACCAATTTATAGCACTATCAGAGACTGGTTTATAGCATTGTCAGAGTAACTTACTCAATTTGGAGAAGCTTCCAATGAAGTAAAGAAAGGTTTACCAGCGACACAGAGGTGGTTGCCTGGTAAGGATCATTTCTTGGGTTAAATGTACAACAAAACTAATGACCAGAGTGATAATTAGTTGAGCAACATTTGGTTACAGAAGAGAAGTTCCTTTGTATTCAAGATATGCGGGGGACACTCATTGATTCCTAATACTAAACACTTCAGGTAATCTTACTTCACTCGAAAAAAGAAAAAAAAAATTGACTTATGTGATGCCTTTCTAAAGTTAATGACAGAGCCAAGCCACATTATGTGAAACAGGTAAATGTCTGAAGAGCATTGGAGGTAAGTATTTTAAAACAAACAACACTTAGAGACAAATTTCATACCCTAAAAAGGTCCGGCATATGACTGTGAGAGAAGGATAAAATACCTATAGATAATCACTATATGAAAAGCACAAACTCTAAAATATCTTGCTGATATTGTGTACAAGTCAACAAGTATAGTTGTAGCTGCAAAACAAAATCATTAGAGAACAAGATAATCAATGTGTAACCTCCATTATTAATACAACTCAAATGTTAGTTCACGCTGAGGCAAAAAAAGAAGAAGAAAGGACTAGCATAGAATCATTCAGCCATGTTTACCATCATTTTTCAATGCCCACCAGGATAAAACCAAGTCTACCGTATCTTCATATACAACAAAATTAAATTAAAATATCAAACAATTAGCTGATAATTACTGCACATAACTTTTTCTATGAACAAAGAGAATAGATATTAGCAGATATTGATCAACATTTGAATCAAAACAATCTACAAAACAAAGTAGAGGTTCACGCCCTCCTTCTAGTGCCATTTTGTGGACATCAAAATCTGCAAAAATGGTTAGCACAACTCCAATATCCTCATAGAATAACATAACATTCTTCAAAACAAATGATAAAACCAAATCACGCATGTAAAGAAGACATGAAATATAACCTATTCTATGATGGATTGGTGCCCTTTGAATATGTGAAAGAGCCCTTTCCCAACCCTTGATAAGCAAGATTGCCAAGATGATGAGGTGATAAACAATGAGATGCTCAATGAATTCAAGTTTTCTATAATGATAGTGTTCAAAATGTAGATGCCAAGATGAGAGAAAATGTATTGAAATTATAGGAGAAGTTGAGAGAAGAGAAGCCAAGATTGAGCAATGTGGGACTAAATCCCATCAAATGAGAGAGAGCCACTTGTCACAATGGGATTGGCCCATGCTTGTGCAAGTTTTGGTCAATGTGCCCATTTCAAATTTGAAAATGACAATAAATGAATATGGTTGAGGGTTTTTTGGGGGGGGGGGGAATTGTGTTTGGCTAAAAATGTCAAACAAGAGAGTTAATGAGGGCATATTCCTTGGGAATATGCCCTTGTGAGGAAAATAGGTGTTTTAATAAATAAAATTAAGTGATTTATTGTGCAAGTGGATGGGATATGGGTTAGTCTCAGCATTAATTAGGGATTTAACTAATTAAGATAGTGCTTAGTTGATTGTGACACTTTGATTTAAATTTGTGGGTTAGGATATATCAAAGTGAGAGGATATTAGATATTTAATTAAATCAAGACTTTAGGAGGTTAATTAATTAATTTTATTTAATTAATTAAGAGGAAAGAATGATCAAATGTGATGTTTAATCAATGATGTTAATTTCGTATGTCTACACATACCTATATAATTTTATTAATATTATATTTATTTATATATGCACTAAAGTAATTAAATAATTAGATAAATATATATATGTATTTATTACCTTAAGTAATGTATATATATATATATATATATATATATATATATATTATTTTTACTTTAATTAGCATATTTATTTATATAATATTAATTCGTATATATATAAATATGTATTTACACATACACGTATACACATATATATATGTATATGTATATGTTCATATATAACTCCTGTGTAACATATTGTTAGCTAGTTTGTTATTTCCGACATGTCTATATATGTATCAATACATATATACTTATATGCGTAGGTGTGAATCAATCAGGCAATAATAAAATAATTTATTAATATCCACAATGTAACAGGTGGTGTATATGCATATACTTATATATACATATGTCCATATATATCTCGATATACATGCATGTATATGTATACCATATTGATGTAACTGTGCGAGCATATCCATTTTCCAATTGCACACTTGCATCGATACGTATATCCATATGGATGCATGTATATAATATTTATGTATATATATGTATATATATATTCCTTGCCCCTCTTCTTCATTCAAATACAATCCATTGGAATGAATTAAATAACATGAGATAGTTAACAGACAAACATCTTCAACCAAAGATGTAATACCCCTCCGTTTTGCCTTTTGGTTGGATAGTGTGTCTTTGTGTGGGTATGTTGCTTTGATGAGTTTCTGGTTATTCAGATGTTATCTTTATTCCACATTTTGGATTAGCATTATGGATATTCGAATTAATGATGTTATGCCTTGGATTATAATAGTAAGTTAGAATTGTCAGTTAGTTGCATTGTATTGGTGAAGAGGATGGTATCACATCACTCGCTTGTGAGCGCCCTGCGATCCCGTGATTTCCTCTTCACGGTGTGTATTTTATGCTGTTTATATTATATGTTGTTGTTACTTGACTTACAGGTTGATAGGTACAAGACATCGACTCCACCTAGTTTCACAGGTTGGAGCGTGTTCAATACCCAATGGTATTCGATTGGGAGATAGTAGCTAGGTTTCCGTGCCAAGTTGTCACCCTAGTCCTTGTATGTCGTCAATTGTTTGTCGGGCTGGGTTGTTTTGATTATCGTTTCCTCTCTTTGTTATTTAATTTCAAGTTAAATTGGGTGATTTAAATGGCTTAAGGTATTTAAGTTGTTGAGTAATGTAATCTGGAATTATGTTGAAATATAATTTATTTATTATTAATTTAATTTAATTGTTGATTAAATCTATTTATTAATTAATTAAATTTTTGATGTTGAAAGAAGTGAATTTATTATGTTGAATTTATTGGATATTTGTTGAATTTGAAAATTAAAGAAAATGATTTAAAAGTCAATTTGAAAGTTTGAATTCAATATTTGAAGAAAATGAGATATTTTGCATTTTCTGTTTTCAAAAATTTATGAGGTTGGTTGTTGAAATTTTAGGGTTTTATCCTTATGGTTGAATTTTGTTTCTCAATTTTTGGATTATGAAGTTTTTGGAAAATTGAAAATAGAGGGAGGAGGAATTGTTGGATTTTGTGGGTTTTGGAGTGAAGTTGTGTAAATGGCTGATCTGAAGAGGGAATCGAAGCAAGGGTCTGTGCATCATCTGGATCTTCTCAAATTCTTGGATTACTAGGTACAAGTATTTAATTTTTATTTGTTGAAAAATATTTGAATATGTTGGGTTGTTGGAAATAATGTAGGAAAACTCAAAAAGACCAGATCTATGTTGGATTCTTCATGTTGATTTTGTTGGAAAATCTCAACCCCTTTGTTTTTCTCTATTTGGGTTTCTCATGAAAATAAAAAGTGTTCTTGGCTAGAAATAGTTTTTTAGAGTTTATTTCCTCAATAAATTTTATAGTTTCTTTGTGAATATATAAATATATATATATATATATATATATATATATATATATATATATATATATATATATATATATATATATATATATATATATATATATATATATATATTCATATATATATATATATATATATATATATATATATTCATATATATATGTTTTGTTTACTTCATAATATTTGAGTTGGAGAAAAAAAAACTCAGTTTTATTATAATAAATCCGGTTTTGTATTTGGGGAAGAGAAAATAAATAAATAAAATAAAAATAAAAATCCGCAGGGATTTTCTTTCAAAAAAAAATTTGTTTAAAAAATTTTGGTGGGGGGGTCATTGGGGGCTCAACCCCCACCGCGCCCCATGGGAGGCAGGTGGAGAGAGCCGTGCCCAGTGCGACCCCCACCTCCTCCCGTCCACAACCATCCCCCTCACCCGCAACCGACTGTGTTACACAACCGTCACCGCCAATAATGGCGGCCGGTTGTGTTACATAGCTCCGCCGCCACCTCACCCTCCCCTTTGCCTGACACCCTTCGACCGCCCCTTCTCCCCTTGCCACTGGTCACCCCACCTTGAACCTTGCCGCCCCCTGCAAGCGTCGCCTCTACCGTGGTTAAAACCGCGGCCTGTGGAAAAAATGTAGCCGCCACCTGCAAACTGCAATTGTTGCCCAACCTAACCCTAACCCCCCATTGTGGCACGTGGCTCAAGACAACCGCCCCATGATTTTTGTATGGCGCACGACCCAAGGGAAAAGAAATAAAAGAATAAAAATAATTAAAGAGTAAAATATTATAATATATATAATATGTTTATTATTATATTATAATATTAATTTATGTATTAATATTTATTTTAATAGTATATATAACATTATTTGGATATATTATAATATTAATTATTAATATGTTTTATAATTAATTATAATATGTATTAAATAATTAATGTTATATTATATATTAATATAAGGTTGAATGTTTTGACATTTTGGAAAATGAGAGAATATATTTTATACAATTTTGTTAAAATATATGATTGTAGTTGTGGATAAATTTAATATGCATAGGAAATTATTGATTTTATAATGGCATGATTTAAGTATAATTGGGGAAATGGGAAATACATTAAGTGTAGTAAATTATTGTTTTGTTTGTAAACAATATTTTAAGGGAATAGTTTTGATTTAAAATAATATACTTTCCAGTCAAGTTAATTATTTTAAATGGCTATAATGAGACGAGGAAACAAAATTTATTTTAAAGAAATGGAATTGTTCTATATGTTGAATTGGTTAACTTTCATTATTTAAATGCAAGTAGGGAAATTAAATAAATGTTGATAATTTCTTCCTTATCTGAAAAGGCGTATTTTTAATTCAGTTTTATTGATGCAATAAATTACTGAATGTAATGAGGAAATGGATTTAGAATATCCAAAGGTAGATTCTTTCAATTTCCTTCAGTGAATATTTCTCTTGTGTTCTTGTTTGGGAAATGGGACAAGTGTCTTAATTTGTAAGCCTTCTAGAGGACCCTAGAGGCTGGGGGGTTGTCGTTTTGTGATGTCAACCTATTGTGAGACTCTTGGGTAGTGCATGAAGTCTAGTCAGTGTTTAACCCAGTTTCCATGAATGGGAATGTTTTGTGTCTCTTGTGCAAGGAGTGGATTATGGGATTCGCATCTCCTTGTAAGGAGTGGGTTGTGTTATGCTTGTACCTCCTATGTTGGAGTGAGTTTCATTTGAGGTGTCCTCCTAGAGTTGGAGCGGTTGTAACACCTGTTGTGTGTGCAATTGAGTTTCCCTTGGTGTTTAGTAGTTGTGTGTTATCAATAGAAGAGTGGCTTCCATGGGGGCTAGAGCTCAAAGAGGTATCCAGGATAACCTTCAGAAGTAATTTAATCAAGTGATAACTAAAGCAATACTTAGAAGTTTAGGACTAACTTCTCACTAATCAAGATATCAATGCCTCACTCATGGACCCAAGTGCTCAGTTAGGCTTGGGATGGGTGGGAAGGCTTGGAATGACAAGGTCATCTATCTTGTCTGTACGAAAGGTATTTGGCTCCGCATGAGTGAGTATGGGGGTCGGGATTCGGTTAAGGTCACCAGGATAACCTTTTCTTGTGGGGGCTGGAGCCTAGGAAGAATCCCAAGGATAACCCATGGCGATCTGTGTGATGACACTCTGTTTAGGACAACAGTCGGTTTTGTTTTGTGGGTATGGTTTCTGTAACATACTTGATGTGACCATGGTTGGTGTTTGATTTTATGTGTATGGTTCCTTTATCCTACTTGATCTGCTTTTTATCTGGGAGCAATGTAACCATGTTGAGTTGTACTTGTGATGTATGTGTGTTGTACTTGTGTACTTGTGAGGTTCATGTGATTGGTTGTTTCAATTTGGTTCCGTTTTGTGTTAGCCTGTGTCTAGAGGTAGATTGTCTTGACTAGGATTCCTAGTTACTATCTCCTAGCATGGGGGGTTGACCTTTGGGTTCCACTTGGTTGGGTGGCATGCACCTAGATCCGTTGGGTTCTATCTTCATGCTCGTGTGGATGAGACTTCCAGTTGGAGAGCTCGTTGGTTTCCGTTTCAGTTCATGCCTTATTTCATTTCTATTGTTCTTATTATTTTACCCTTCAGTTGTTTCGAGGTGGAAGTTGTAATTGTAATTATGATTATTCATCTTGCCTCATTCAGGGAATGAGTGTTGTAATCTTATTATTTAATTTGGATAAATTGATTTGAAAGTTATCTCTTGTGATGATGTAATTATCTTATTGGAATGTATGTGATTAAATTATTAATTAATTAATTGACATGGTTTAAATCATGTTTTTTGTTGAGATTCTATATGACCTATGTCTCGTAACCTTAGAGGTTGTTGGCATTAGTTAGCGAACTTGCTTATTAATTATACTTTAGAAAAAAAAAATTATTTTGTTTAAGTAGTTAAATGCAACTTTCTCTAGGGTTGTGTGGCAAGGCGTTACAAAAGACACAAGTCCTAATGCCAATCTATGACTATAGATGACTTATCTAATTTGACTAACTCAGATACTCACTCTACGGGAAGGTGTGTGTATACCTAGATATTTCACATTACCAGTTAACCGACCAAGCCCCTCTCCCAAGTGATGTTTCCCCTCTGCCTGGAGTAATGGTACCTATACCTACATCCACTGATAATTGTCCATGGAAGTCAAATGCTCACAAAATAACAATATAGTTATAATATTTCACAAATTAGAATGTTAAAAATTCTATAACTTAATATGCATTATTTCATCCAAAATAACATTCATTTAAATATATTGAAATGAGACAATCATTACAGAATACTTAGATTTGAAAACAAGATACACAATTTATTCAAGCATTTGAGTTCAGATTACAATCTTTCGGCCCTATGCAATACTATTATGTAGTAGCTTACAATTCGGGGTGTAACACTCTTGTTCCTTCGAATTATTTTTTTGTCTTCTAGATTCCTCAAGGTAAATCTTACATTCCTTCTCTTGTTGTCTCTTATCTATTTTCTAATCATAATTTCCTACTAAAGGAGCCCTAACCATTGTAGTTGATCTTTAAAAATATCCTTTGCTAGCTCTTCTGTAGTTTCTTTCTTGTCATAAGATTTTAGCCCTTTAATAATGATGTTCAAAGCCTTATCCCTTTTGTCCTTTTCTTCTCTTATCTACCTACTAATTTTTTTTTTTGTGATTTCTCTCTATTGGAGTGATGGATCTTTCACCACTTGAGCCCAAGATTTGGCCTATTCTAATTGCTCTCTTAGATAGTTTTCATTTAGCTCCATGTTGGCCTTCACTGATTAGACTCTTTTATTTATGAATCGTTGGTTCCTTCTATCACTTTTGACTTGGTTTTTTTTTGTTTCAATTTAAACTAAAACCTGTTTCATCAAAATTAGTTCTTGCTCACCTTTTTCCATATTGATTTGCAATTTTGTTACTTGATCTTTGAGTAGTTTGTTCTCCAATTTTAACTCTCAATTGGATTTTGTGATCTCCTTCAATTTGGTGTCTTCATATTGACCCATTTGCCTCTAGTGATTGAAGCCTCTTTTTCATGATCATTAGCTCATTGATGTATAATTTAGAGGACCCCATTAGCGGTGTTGAAGTAGGGCTATATAAATATGAGTTTATCTTTATCCCTTTCTTCCTTTCTTGTTGGGTGAGTTTCAACCTCAAATTTTTTAGAACTTGAAGACACATGAAGTGTTGAGTTCTCTTTTTCCTTACCTTTATCTTGATTTTTTTTTGTTCTTGTTGGGCTATTATCACATCTAGTATGTTTTTATGCACTATTTTTTGGTAAATGACAACAAATTTTCCCTTCTTTATTAGCTTCACTTTTTGAGTTTGCCTATGCCTTAGAATCCACTTGTATTGTTTTTTAGTTTATGTAGAAACACCTTTCCATTTTGTTTGAAGGGTTAATATGAGGGAACCTTAGTGTGCAAGCTACCCATGTGTTACTTGTTTCCCCTTTATGAGCATTGTAACTAGGGTATAGAAGAGCGGTTGAGGGCTCCATTGGGAGGCATATTGAGAAGTTAAAAGGAATTAAAACCCCCCTGAGATAACAACTCCATCATAGACCTTTGAGCCTACCTACTCCCCTAATTTTTTTCTAAAGATTCCACATTATTAGTAGCAAAATCAATTGATCTTACTATCTCATTCTAACCTACTATGAGTTGCTAAAACCCATTTCCTCACTACCTCTATTTTTTCACCCAAAACTAACATATTTTCAATGTTTACCTATGCTCTTTCATTAGACCCACCCTTTTTTTCTCTTTGAGACAAGTTGTTTTGCTAAAAAAACTTTGTTTTGATTAAAATAATGGTTTTCTTTGGTAAAAAGATGCAATGTACACTTGCACATAGGAAAAAGAACAAAACTAAAAAAACTTAAAAAACTAAAAAGAATGTAAGAATAGGGTGGGACTCACTTGTTTCCATATGCAACAACAATTGCTTTTATATGACCTAAAAAAACCATCAAAACTCCTATGAAGAATAGACTATGTTGACTATGAGAAACTCCCCAACCTTGACCCCACCATGGATATATCCTCTACCTAGGCCTTGTTGGGTGTAGAAAACACCAAACCTCCACTTGAAAGAATTCAATGCATGGGCCCCACCATCACAGTTTTCTCAATAATGAGCACCTAGGAAGTGTTAGTTATTGAGCAGACATTGTAGGTGCACATTTATTTGTGTGCCTCATGATGGCAGGGCTTAAATTTGACAGTCCAACTTGCCCATCATGAATTTTTTTTTCTATAGTTTAGTCTTCATTATTGTCTTTCGCATGACAATTATTATTTTTACTACAAGTCAAATTTTATATAATAAGGCACTGATTGGCGAGGGACAGGAACATTTTCAGCATAAGGCACATGCCTCCTCTTTGCTATAGAAGCACTATCAATACCTAGGCGACCATCTCTTGGAATAGGTCAAAAAAGATGATAATTTTTTCACCTGTTGTCCATTCATCTCAAATTTAAAAAACCTCAAAGTCTATTATAAATTTGATCTATGATAGTATTAGCATAGAACTTGTAACATACTAACACTAAAATGAAACTAATGAATCATAATAAATTGGTGTGTTTTGCCTCATATGGGGTACATCACCATTACAAATGTGAACAAAAAATGACTTTTAAAACATTTTAAATTCTTGTTTGTTTGGAATCTTTCCAAATTTCATACACTGTGCTCCATTCCACTGGGTATGTGTAGGATCATGATGGGCCAAAAAATGGCAATATGTAAGTGATATGATGGCCCATGTGAATTATTTTACCCAAAATTGATAAAACGAAAAAGGTTTTTAAAGGAGATTCTTAGCTTTCCACCAATATAAATTATGTTTTACTTTGAATTTAATAAATAATTATTATTTATTTTCTATTTGAATTATGACTAAAGTTTTGATTGATAGGCTGATTGAAAAACATCTATAGCATTCAAACGGTATCACATTTTTTGAATCTGAAACATGTGTCACATTCTATGCTTCACATACTATAGGATTAAAAAAAATGAATTTCATGAAGTTTTGACTAAGTTAAGGTGGTTAGACATATGATTTTTTATATTTTTTAAAAGCTGTAATAAAAACTTATAATTAATTATTTACTTGGAAAAAAATTACAAAAAAATATGCATCACATCGAGACATGAGTCCTCTACTTATATTTAAAATATTATAAAAAATATTATCATTTTATTGTGGTTATGGTGGTCAAACAAACACCTACTTCTTATTTTTCCCCTGAAATTAAGTACTACTGCATTGAAATTTCAAATTTTCACCAAATATATATATATTTTTAAATAAACCTAGTAGTTTAGAAACTACATTCAATTTTCTACATATTCTATTCTTACATATTTTTGAAATAATATATATAACTTATTCAAAGTTTTATGTCAAGTTGCCTAACTCTAATTTTCTGAATTTTTATCACCACTTAAGGGCCTATTTTTTTCATGATGATCTTGCACATACCCCACTGTTGATACATCAAGCATTGTTAAAGACACCCTCATCAAAGAATCCAATATATCTAATGTTAAAGTTGTTCATCTGATATCTTTTATTATGTTTTAACTTGAAAATCCTCTTTCACATGCCACTGTACTTGTTGGAATAGTAACTTGGATTGTTTGCCATAGCTTTGTCATGTTTTGAAAACTTTTATGTGATTGTGTGACACAAAAAACCCTCCAAGATTCCTTCATTGATAATCCCTCACATCTAAGATGAAGAGTATCGACAAATATATGCAACTCTTGTTTACAAGCTTCAACATTAAATAATGTTTCATTTTCTTTTCCCTCACATAAAGTATGTTGCATGTGTTGAAAAATATTATCAAGCCAACACTTTGAATTATCTTCTCTAGCACGAGCATCCTTTAGATAATGACAAGGACTAAATGACTTTACAAAGTTGAAAAATACAAGATTGGGAAATCTTCCATTCAAACAATCTATAAGTGCTTGAACATATTCTTTTGCAAGTTGTTTACAACTCTTTAATGAACCATCAATGCAAGGTTTTAGTGATTGTTTTTGGTGAATCAACATAATCACCATGTGCATGTGAAATTGTCACAAACCGTAATTTATGCTTATAAACAATGCCCTATTTATCACTAATCTCTAAATAACCATATTTAGAGGCATCCAAGAATTCAGATAAGTAAAAGGTACCATAAGAAAATTTATCACTTCTCATAAACCACCTGCTTAAAGTGTTTATAGTAATATCAATAGATTCCCCTAGTGATGTAACATCAACATACTCTTCTTGAAATTTTCTATTTATCTTGTTCAACATAAACATTATATTTGCAAGCATGTGTAAACAAAATTGAATTAAAAATATTATTTCCTTGTCATACCATGACTCTCTCTTTTTATTTTTCCATAAAGTCAATATAGGAGACATCAATAAAACAAGCCTTTCAATAACTTGTCCTCTTGAAAGCTATCTAACTCCATGAATTTGAAGAGCTTGAAGAGTTTCAAGTTGCATGACTTCTTGTAAAGAAATGAGTTCCTTGTTTCTGTTAGTAGAATTTTGTACCCAAGAATACACCTTATTTGCTAATTTCTCAACAAATAACAATTCAATAATTTTTTTGGAAGCATCGGATGAATCTAAAGCTTCACAATGATTAATGCAATGAACACCTACAAGATTAGTAACATATTTTTTCATAAAAGAAACAAAACCATTTTCACTACCAACCGTGGATGAAGCACCATCTGTGTAATGCCCCACCAAGTAATCCTAAAGGAAGTTTTAATTAACGACTTAAGCGAACCAATTTTTTTTTTTTAAAAGTGCAATAACATACACATTCACTTACTAATTAACAACAACCTCTAAGGCTATAAGGTTGGGATTACTTAAACCCACACATACATCTCACATATAACCATAGCATTAAATGACATTAAGCAATAAGTAATAAATCAACATAAGTTACAACATATTATAAAGAGATAACCATCCAATATACCATTTCATAATCATTAATATAATCAAATAGTTACATCACTCATTCCCGAAATGAGGCAATAGTACATAAGAGTTACAATTACATACAACCACCTTATAAATACAAGAGGGGTAAAATAACTTATACAAATAGAAATATTACAATGCAAGAAATTACAACAAGAACCGCGCACTGTCCATCTAGATGTCTCACCACCAAGTACTGAAGATAAATGGGAACCCAATGGTGTATGGTGCATGTTCCACCCAACCAAGTGGTATCTGAAGGCCCACCTCCAATGCTAGGAGATAGTAACAAAGTAACATGGACAATTATCTACAACCACTAACCAAAGACAGACTCATACTGACATAACCAAACAAAAGAACTAAACAATTACAACTCAACATCACTGACATAGGTCACATTGCTTCTAGACATAAAATAGATCAAGTATGTTCAGAGAACCATACACATGACATAAATACTAAACAGTTGTTGTCCTAGACAAAGTTTCATCGCACAACTCATAATAAGTTACCCTCTACAGATCTTCATAGGCTCTGGTGATCTTGGTGGCCTCTACTGACCCTCGGCCCTCATACTTGCTAATGCGGAATCAAATACCTCTCGTACAGACAAGATAGTTGATTATGCCATTTCAGGCCTTCCCACTCATTCCAAGCCTTAACTAGCACTTGACTATGAGTGAAGCTAGAACTTATCTTTTTAGTGTGTAGTACTCCCCAAATTTATAATTTTAGTTATCACTTGATTAAAATACTGTCATAGGTTACCCAAATCTTACCTCTTCCGGGATCTGGCCCCTAATGGAAGCCACTCATCTATTTGACAACACACAAACAAACTATCCACCAAGGGACTCACAATTGCATACAACCTAGGTATCAAAACCACTCCATCTCTAGGAGGAAACAAATAATAGAACTCACTCCAAAAATCTTGGAGGCAACAAACACATAGTCCACTCCTTCCAAAGGAGGTACAAAACATCCCCGTTCGTGGAAACCGGGTAAATACTGAAAATACACCATGCACTACCCAAGGGAAAATAACTGGTTGACATAAAGAAATTGGCAACCCTCATCCTCTAAGATCTTCTAGAAGACTTAAAATATTGGACTAACACTTAATCCCATATCCCAAAATACAACATGACGACATAGCTACAAAAGCATTCAAATCATTAATCAAATCTAATATTTGGATTTCCTAAATCCATACTCATTCAATAGGTAATGTTGACAAAATCCAAGGCACGAAAATTGGATTATCTAAAATAATTATAAACCCTATTTCCTCTTTCATTATTGAGAATCTTGAACAATTTAAACTCACATCCCTTTGCAAAATATGAGGAAAATAAATCTAAAAGACAATCATAAGGATATTACTATTTTCTGATTTTCTAAATCCATAACTCTTTCATATTCCATTCTCAATATTAAAGTTGCTCTAATAGACAATGAATAAATTAAAATAATTTATTGCCTCATCTGTATAACAACTACTTAATTTACTTTTAATACAACATAAAACTCTTGCAAATAATCTCTTCAATTTTCTATCCAAATCCTATATCTCTTTAACTTTCTATTTAAAAACATGTAATATCTTCAATTCAAACTATATTTTTACTTATATATTTAATCATGCATTTAAATCTTATCCTCTAAAAACAATCCCATGCAAAGCTAAATTACATGCACTTTAAATAAAACAAATTAAATACTGATTATACTCTTAATTGCAATACTCATGTATATACATACATCAAATAGTTATTAATATATATTTTATTAAATAAATACATTATTTAATAAATCATATTAATATTCAATAAATAGTTTGCAAAAGCTTATGCTATTTAAACATTTAAATAAAACCAAAATATTTTATAACATTATTTCATAAAATTCGCATTTACACATTACTCATTTTATTTATTTCATTAACCCAATTAAACAAATGATATATAAATATATCATACTATTTACACACTATATTTTATTATCTAAATATATTTAATATTAAATATTATTTAATTTGCATTGAAATTAAATATCAAATATCTAAATTTTATTAAACTAAACACTATACCCGAAACCCTAAATATCCTTATGAAATGGCGGATGCCATTGTTGGAGAATAACCAGAAGGTTTGGGGAGGGGTCGGCTATGGCCGAACCCCCACCCTAACACCCTTGCTGGCGGCGGCCTTCCCATGGGGGTTGTACTGCCTCCAAAGGTAGTGCTCCCTCCACGTAGTGGAGGGTGTTGTCCTTTGGGACAGCTGCAACCTCCCAATGAGGAGCGGTGGATGTGTAATGTGCCCCACCCAAATACATACACAAAACACACAGCGAATGAAATATTCGCTTCTTCCTCTCAACATTTTTTAACAAACGAAAATTCATCTGGTAATTCCAGAATTTCGTCGGCCGTACGGACGGTGATTTTGAATTTAAAACATTATTTTATTCAAATAGAATATATATATATATATATATATATGTATTATATATACATATAAATAAAAATATATGTATATATAATATATATATATAATATAATATATATATATATATATAAACGAATTGAACAATAAACAAATTGGAGAAATTTTATTAAAATATTCACATTTTTCCAGAAAATCTCAAATTTCACAGAGATTTATAAATTATTATTTTATTTTTTTTAAACCATATTCTCGAATTCAAGACCAATAAAAGAACAATAAAACTAATAGGATCTAAATTAAAACTAGAAGTTTTAATTCCTCTAGATTTCACCACCGAAAATTTTACAGAATTTTTTCAAAACAAATTTGTTTTCTACAGAGATTTAAATTCCTTAAACAATTTAAATGTTTTTTTTAACCTCTAGGTTCGATTTAAATAACAAAACAATCAATTTCCTCAAATAAATTAAATTCTATAGAGGTTTCAACAATAGAAGCTTTAAATTTATTTATTTATTTTATTTCTTCTAATCATAAATTTCTTTTCTAAATCAGATTTAAACAAACAAATCTTTATCTCTACACTTTTAAATGTAATTAAAGATTAATAAAATAACCATAGAAGAAAACCTGATTTAAGAAGCTACAGGTAATGTAAAATTTGCTGCAGAGCCTCCTCCAAAGATTTCCCAAATTTTCTTCAACTGTGCAATGAATCCAATCCCAAAAATCAACCAATGCAAACAAACTTTCCTCAAATCAATTCTACAATCGAAAATTTCTTCAAACCCTTCTCTATGCAATTTTTCCCAAAAATTCTTCTCTGCTTTCCATAAATTTTTTCTCTTTTCCAAAATCTTCTTCTTGAATGAATGCATGAATTTTTCAATTAATTCTTCTTCTTCATTCTCACATGCACTTTAGTCCTCAATCAAAAATATCTAAAAACAACCAAATCTAATTTGCATGCAATCTATTAATTCCAATTAATAAATTAATTTCCAAAATTGAAACTAATTTCCATTTAATCTCCTAATATAATTTAGTAACTTCTAATTCAAATTTAATTCCCAAATAAACATTTAATTACAATTTCTAATTTAATTTCCCACAAATTGAAATTAAATTCCAAAATTAATTTTAATTCTTTTCTTTCTTTTAATTTTCGAACGTCACATTTAATTAATTAATTTAATTATTTAATAACTAAATTTATCCCCATGGATTAAATTTAATTAATTAAAATTGATCGCTACTATTGAGCGACAACTATTATTGTGGGATGTGGTTATTTGATTATTGTTCACATGCATTATGGATTAATGATGTTGTAGAGTTAGCATGAGATGTTATTATGAGATTATTGGAATTATGATGTAAGTGTCAGTTTTGATGAGTGTATGGGTGAAGAGGACGGGTTCGCATCACTTGCTTGCGAGCACTCTATGAATCCATAATTTCTTCTTCACGGTATGTATTATATGCTGGATATATTGTATAATGTTGTTTACTTGGTTTCAAGATTGCAGGTATATGACATCGACTCCACCTTGTTTCACAGGTTCAAGTGTGTCGATCCAACGGTTAAGTTGAACGGGAGGTAGTAGCTAGGAAACATGTGATAAGTTTACACCCTAGCCTTAGTGTGTCGCCAGTCGTGTGTGTCGAGTCATTGTCTATCTTGCTTTAATGTTATTTAATTTTGAAAGATTCTTGATTTGGAAATAGATATTTAGAATAATTGCATTTAAATCATGTTGATGGTTATTTAACTTAAATTATGCAATGTGGATAAAAATTTATATTTAAATTAATTAATTATATTTAATTTATTTAATTAATTATATTTAACCCAAGGGGGTTGAATTTAGTTATTAAATAATTAAATTAATTAATTAAATGTGATGAAAGAAAATGAAAGGAAATAAAAGAATTAAAATTAATTTTGGAATTTAATTAGAAATTGTAATTAAATGTTTATTTGGGAAATGAGTTTCAACTTTGGAAATTAATTTATTATTTGAAATTGCATTTAAAATTGAAAGTGGGTTTTCAAAAATTGAAATTGGAATTAATATCTAATTTGCATGTAATGTGAATTAGGGTTGTATTAGGTTTTTTTGATTTATAAGGAATGCATGTTTTAATTTTTGGGGAGAAGTCTTTAGGAAAATTCTTTTTTTTTACAGGAGAGAAGAAATTTTGGAAAATTTGGACAAATAAGGGTTTGAAGAAAGTTTTGATTGTAGAATTGATTGGAGGAAATTTTGTTTGCATTTGTTGGTTTTTGGATTGGATTCGTTGGAGGATTGAAGAAAATTCAGGAAATCTTTGGAGGGGGCTTGCATCAAAAATTCATCTTTTCCTGTAGCTTCTTGAACCAGGTTTTCTTCTGTGTTTTTATTGTTCTTGATTGTTTTTAAAATAGTAGTGATTAAAGATTTGTTTGTTAAATCTGTTTTAGAAAATAAATTTGTTATTAGAAGAAAAAAATGAATCAAATAAATTTACAGCTTTTGTTTTTGTGAAAATTCTTGAGTGAAAATTGTGAAAACCTCAGTTGAATTTAAATTATTTGAGGAAATCGATTATTTTGTTATTGGAATCAAACATAGAGATTGAACAATGCATTTAGAATGTTTTTTAGAAAATGAAACCCTCTGTAGAAAATCAAATTTTATTTTGAAAACCCTCTGTAGAAATTAGGTGGAGAAACTTTGAGGTTTGTTTGAAACTTCTGATTTTAATTTAGATCCATTTGATTTTTCTTCTAATTGTTCAGGAATTTGAGAAAATAGTTTAAAAGAATTAATTCTTAAGATCTCTATGAAATTTGGATTTTTTGGAAAAAGAGTTTTACAATTTCTCTTACAGGTGAATATTTTTCACAATTTTCCACAATTATTTATTGTTGAAATTCATTTGTTATATATATATATATATATATATATATATATATATATATATTATATATACATATATATTTATATATATATGTAATATATATATATACATACAATTTATATTTTTAAAATTTTACTAGTTCGTATATTTTCCGCCATCCGTACGACGCTGAGGGTTTTTTTTAAGAAACTGCGGAATGTTGCAAGCGAATTTTCCATTCGCTATTTTTTTGTATTGGTTTTGTTTATACTTTGGGGTGGGGGTGCATTGCACACCCCACTGCCCTCACCAATAGAGGTGTTGTTGCCTCCAAGGCAACGCCCTCCACTATGTTGAGGGAGCGCTGCCTTTGGTGGCAGCGCAGCCCCAAAGGGAGGCGCATGGTGGAGGAGGAGTGGGGGGTTTGGCCACAACTGACCCCTCCCCTTTATAAAATTAATTTTTTTTTTTAATATAAATTCCTTTTTTAAAAAAACAAGAAATTGTTCAGTCCGGCATATTTAGGGCTTTTCTGGTATAGGTTTTAGTTTAATAAAATTTTGATGTTTGTTATTTAATATCAATGCATATTAAATAATATTTAAATGATAAATATATTTAGTTAATAAAATGAATAATAAGGTATAATGTGTAAATAATATGATATATTTATATATCATTTGTTTAATTGGATTAAAGAAATAATTTATATGAGTGTTGTGTGAATTTGTATAATATGAAATAATATTATAAAAACATTTTGGTTTTATTCAGATGTTTAAAAGTATAGACTTTTGGAGATTATTTGTTGATATTTAATATGTTTTATGAAATAATGTATTATTTAATAAAATATATTAATATATACATATGATGTATATTTACATATTGTTTTCAATCAGGAGTATAATTAGTTTTTAATTAGTTTTATTTTAATTCATGTCAATTATATATTTAATAACATATACATTGTAAATGTATATATGTCAGTAGATAATTTAAAATATAATTATCTGTTGTATATGTATTTTATATGTATAATTTTATATTTAAATGGTTTTAGTTCAAATGAGTTTATTTGTGAATTTTAAATAAACATTTAAATTATATACAGTGTATATATGTATTTAAATGCGTGTATGTTAAGTTATAGTGGTTAATATAATTGAAGAATTGTAGAAATATTTATATTTGAGTGTTTGTTTAATTAATGAGATTGAATTGGAAACAATATGAATGCATGGTTAAATAGTTAAGCAAAAATATATTTTTATACACTGAAGATATTCATGTTTTAAATAGAGAATTGAAAAGATATAGATTTTGGATAGGAATGGAATATGGTAATTGCAATAGTTTATGCTGTATTAGAAGTAAATCTAGGAAATGATTATATTGGAAAAGGCAAATATTTATTATATTTTTATTTATTTCCATAGTGCAATTTAATCGTTGTGATTGGAATATTAAGGAATATATATAATTAAATTTATTAATATATATATATATATATTGGGTATATATATAATATGGAGCATATATATATGTATATATATATATATATATTAAGGGTAAATTCATTATCGTATTTTATTTTAATAAAAAACATGCAATATATTTTGAATAGAGAGTTAAAATGGATTGATTACTGTATATGGGTAAATGGATAGAGAAAAAATATTTTAGTATATTAAAGTGATTGAATGTTCTAAATAGAAAATTAAATGAGATGTAAGATTTGGTTAGGAAATGGAAAGAGTTTACTTGCATGGATTTGCGTCGATTTAAAAGTAAATTAAGAAGTTGTTTATATTGATGATGCAAATAGTTAGTTTAATTCATTTTATTTCAATTAAAGCAATTAATTTATTGTGAATGAAATATGAAAGAGATATGGATATAGAATATCCAAAAATAGGAATTTTCTCATGATTGCCTTAAATGTTCTAGTTTCTCTGTATTTCGTAAAGGGTGTAAGTTTACATTGTTTGAGACTTCCTATAATGGAAATAGAAATATGGGTATATGATTATTTGAGTTAACTCTGTAAATATGCCTTTGATTTTGTTAATGTTACCTAATGATTGAAGATGGATATAGGAAATCCAAATATTAGATTTGATTAATGACTTGAATGCTTTTTTTGCTATGTCGTCAAGTTGCATTGTGGGTTTTGGGATTTAGTGTTAGTCCTAAATTATAAGTCTTCCAGAAGAACTTAGAAGATAAGGGTTATTGAATCTTTATGCCATCCAGTTGTTTTCCCTTGGGTAGTGCATGGCGTCTTTTCAGTTTTACCGGGTTTCGACGAACGGGGATATTTTGTACCTCCTGTGAGAGGAGTGGACTATGTGATTGTTGTCTCCAAGATGGTTGGAGTGAGTTCTATCATTTGTTCCTCATTGTGTTGGAGTGGATTATGATGCCTAGTCGGTATGCACTTGTGGTTCCCTTGGTGGATTGTTTGGGTGTGTGCTGTCGAATAGAAGAGTGGCTTTTGTTAGGGGTCGGAGCCCAAAGTGGTAAACCGGGTAACCTTCAGAACTGAGTTAATCAAGTGATAATTAAATTAAATGTACTTAGATGATTAGGATGTCTTCCAAATTAATCAAGATAATTAATACTCACTCATAGACACAAGGGCTCGTTTAGACTTGGGATGGGTGGGAAGGCCTTGAATGGCATAGTCATTTATCTTGTCAGTATAAGAGGTATTTGATGCCACATGAGTGAGTATGAGGGCTGGGATTCGGTTGAGGCCACCAGGATTACCGGAGCCTATGAAGGATGCCCAGAGGAGATCTCATGACTACTATGCAATGACACTCTATTTAGGATAACTGTTGTTAATTGTTTTATGTGTATGGTTCTATGAACATACTTGATTAATATTATGTTTGGAAGCAATGTGACCTATGTCAGTGATGTTGGAGTTGTACTTGATTTGTACTTGCATGGTGATTGAGTTGTACTTGTTAGTTCATTTGTTTGGTTATATCAGTATGAGTCAGTATGAGTCTACCTTTGGTTAGTGGATTGTAGATCTTTGTCCATGTTACATTGTTACTATCTCCTAGCATGGGGGGTGGGCCTTCGGGTACCACTTGGTTGGGTGGAACATGCACCAAAACCGTTGGGTCCCCATTGATCTGTAGTACTTTGTGGCGAGACGTCTAGATGGACAACTCGCGGTTCTTGTTGTAATTTCTTGCATTGTAATATTTCAATTTATATAAGTTATTTTATCCCTCTTATGTTTATGAGGTGGAATTATGTAATTGTAACCTTATGTACTATTGCCTCATTCTGGGAATGAGTGATGTAACTATTGGAATTAAGTTAATGTTTATGAGATTGTATTTTGGTTGATTGTCTTTTTATGTTATGTGGTATTCTTATGATGTATGATGTGTATTTCATAAAGTTCATCATGCTATGGTTATATGTAATATGTATGTGTGGGTGTAAGTAATCCTAACCTTGTAGCCTTAGAGGTTGTTGTTAATTAGTAAGTGAATGTGTATGTTAAATGCACTTTCTAAAAAAAAAATTGGTTTGCTTAAGACATTAATTGCAACTTCCTTTAAGGTTACTTGGCGGGGCATTACACATGGTATCAGAGCCTAGGTTTAAACATTGGGTTCTCTGGGTACATTTGTGCCTGCTGTGTTGTCCCTATGTTTTGTCAGTGGAGTGTTAAGTGATCATGTGTTCATGGCTTTTACTTTAGCATGATATACTCTGTGAAGGAGAGTAGCGTGTTAGTAACCTAATATAAGGTTATGGTTGGAAAGTAATGATACGTATCCCATGGGTTATGGAATTGAATACTCCTGTGGGATTATGTATGTGGTTGTTTTCCCTTGTAAATGTAAGAAACCGGTAACTGTATCTTGTCTAAATGTTGTGGAAACCCGTACCTGCTTTGTGTATCCATGTGATGGAAATACTTGGTACCCATTCATGGGGAAAAGTCACATTTGGGGGTGGATTTCACCATACCATTATTTGTGTTTGCATGGTTGTTACTTGATTGAGGACCAACCTAGGTGTGGTTGAAACCTATATATAGGAGTAACCAAAAGTAGCTCTTTTTCTTCTAGTTTGTTAGATCCTCAATCCGTGAAGGAATAGTAGCAGCCACAAGTTCCTTGGGTGGAGTGTGTAGCGTACGCATATTGCGACGTAGAGCGTCTTAGCTCAACCAATCCCGAGGAAACGTACCCACTACTTTCCCTAATGTTGGATCAGGATACTTGATCCATATGTGTTAGCCTTATCCCCCAGATTTGAGTATAGCAACATGGTTGTTAGTTATGCCTAGACATCCGTAGAGGGATGACCTGGCATTAGTGAGATAACCTCACCCATATGAGAGGTGAAGCTCATTTTCCCCTTAGGGATATTATCGTATTGCATTATGTATATGTACCCTATCTGCATGTGTTCCAACATGATGCAAGTGATACGATTCCACACCTTATTTATGTTCCGACATAGTAATGGTGATGATGCCATGTTACACGATGCCACGTGTTGAGACACGTGAAGGCACATTATGAGATTTTCTTTGTTGCCTACTTGTGCGATGAGCATTTTGGGGTCTCAAACACTTGTAAAGGGATCCTCATGGTTGCCTTGACTATGTTGGTCAGGTAGCATATGGGTTGATCTTAGCCATGTATACCTCTGGCTATAGCGAGTTCCTTTGTATGTCTTCTCCACAAGGTATCGCGTGTGGTGTGAGTTTTACGCGTGCCTACTACCGCGGACCCACAAACGCACTGCCACGCGGCATGTGACCAGTATGTGCCTTTTTCGGTTGGAATATGACCTGGTAGAGTGACGATGTCTTCTTAGTTGTGGATACACTCTATTCATGTCAATAACATGCCCATTCCACATCACATGAGGGTATTTATCATTCTTGTTGGATGTTGTTTCCTCCTTCCTCGGTTTTGTGGCTAGTATCTAGTCACACAGTTGTTGTATAGTGGAATTTAAAGATTGTGAACTTTCTTTCAGTTATTGATGATTCTTTTCAGTTGATTGTGAGGGTCGACACTTTGTTTATATTTGATTGTGAAGGTTTAGCCACAATTTGTGATCTTATTTTCTTATAACCCTAGTGGTTATATATTTGATTCAATGTTGAAATTGTGCACATTTATTGCCTTACTGTTGAAATTAAACTTTAATTTGCTCTTCTTTATGAACTTGGTGGCTAAGCTAGTTATCTTTGTTGTTTTCAATGTCGGCTATGTGTCGTATTGTGGTTCCTCTCCAAGGTTGTTTGAGACAAACTTGGGAGTGTGTACGAGGAAGTAGATGCAGGAAACGTTGAGAATGGGGGTATGTGAGGCTGGACGCAGCTATGACCCACTACTCACCTTTGTGTGATGACTATCTCTTGGAGGCTGATCACCTTACACAACAAGAGACAGGTCATTGTGGTCTTGTTTGGATGGTCTCACTTTATGTATGACCTGACATTATCAAGCCATTGGTTTGATGTTAGATTTATTTAAGATGGTTAGTTGCTCTTGGTTCATGGATTCTTTTATCATGGATTGGTATGCTGCTTTCTGGTGTCCAAGTGGACCCTTGTGTAGTCTTGTGTTGGTTGTTGGTGTTGTGTATTGGTACATAGGTGTATATTTATGATAGTCCATAGTTATGTGTTTTTGGAGAATTGGTTGGTGGTTGTTTCACCATGTTGTCTTGGTTGGATTTATAGTGTACTTGGCTGAGTTGGTTATAGCATGGGTTGTTGTTGTGTATGTTGAAGTATGGAGTGGTTCATTTTGGAACCCTTGGCTATGTGTGATTGTATGGAGGTTGCACTATGGTTTTTTGCAGGCTTCCAGGAGTAAGCCTAATCTTTGGGGGGGAGAATGTAATACCCCTCCATTTTGCTTCTCGTTCGGTTTGCTTTATGCTATGTTTGGTTGCAGTCACTTTGATACTAGATACATTTTGTTATGATGTTTTGATCGCTACTATTGAGCGACAACTATTATTGTGGGATGTGGTTAATTGATTATTGTTCACATGCATTATGGATTAATGATGTTGTAGAGTTACCATGAGATTTTATTATGAGATTATTGGAATTATGATGGAAGTGTCAGTTTTGATGAGTGTATGGGTGAAGAGGATGGGTTTGCATCACTCTCTTGCGAGCACCCCGCGAATCCATAATTTCTTCTTCACGGTGTGTATTATATGTTGGATATATTGTATGATGTTGTTTACTTGGTTTCAGGATTGCAGGTACATGACATTGACTCCACCTGGTTTCACAGGTTCGAGCGTGTCGATCCAACGGTTAAGTTGAACGGGAAGTAGTAGGTAGGTAACATGTGTCAAGTTTATAGCCTAGCCTTAGTGTGTCGTCAGTCGTGTGTGTCGAGTCATTGTCTGTCTTGCTTTAATGTTATTTAATTCTAAAGGATTCTTGATTTGGAAATAGATATTTAAAATAATTGCATTTAAATCATGTTGATGGTTATTTAACTTAAATTATGCAATGTGGATAAAAGTTTATATTTAAATTAATTAATTATATTTAATTAATTTAATTAATTATATTTAATTAATTTAATTAATTAAATTTAACCCAAGGGGGTTGAATTTAGTTATTAAATAATTAAATTAATTAATTAAATGTGATGCAAGAAAATGAAAGGAAATAAAAGAATTAAAATTAATTTTGGAATTTAATTTCAACTTGTGGGAAATAAATTAGAAATTGTAATTAAATGTTTATTTGGAAAATGAGTTTCAACTTTGGAAATTAATTTATTATTTGAAATTGCATTTTAAATTGAAAGTGGGTTTTCGAAAATTGAAATTGGAATTAATATCTAATTTGCATGTAATGTGAATTAAGGTTGTATTAGGTTTTTTTGATTTATAAGGAATGCATGTTTTAATTTTGGGGGAGAAGTCTTTAGGAAAATTCTTTTTTTTCTACAGAAGAGAAGAAATTTTGGAAAATTTGCACAAAGAAGGGTTTGAAGAAAGTTTTGATTGTAGAATTGATTGGAGGAAAGTTTGTTTGCATTTGTTGGGTTTTGGATTGGATTCGTTGGAGGATTGAAGAAAATTCAGGAAATCTTTGGAGGAGGCTTGCATCAAAAATTCATCTTTTCCTGTAGCTTCTTGAACCAGGTTTTCTTCTGTGTTTTTATTGTTCTTGATTGTTTTTAAAATAGTAGTGATTAAAGATTTGTTTGTTAAATTTGTTTTAGAAAATAAATTTGTTATTAGAAGAAAAAAAGGAATCAAATAAATTTACAGCTTTTGTTTTTGTGAAAATTCTTGAGTGAAAATTGTGAAAACCTCAGTTGAATTTAAATTATTTGCGGAAATTGATTATTTTGTTATTGGAATCAAACATAGAGATTGAACAATGCATTTAGAATGTTTTTTAGAAAATGAAACCCTCTGTAGAAAATCAAATTTTATTTTGAAAACCCTCTGTAGAAATTAGATGGAGAAACTTTGAGGTTTGCTTGAAACTTCTGATTTAGGTTTAGATCCATTTGATTTTTCTTCTAATTGTTCAAGAATTTGAGAAAATAGTTTAAAAGAATTAATTCTTAAGATCTCTATGAAATTTGGATTTTTTGGAAACAGAGTTTTACAATTTCTCTTACAGGTGAATATTTTTCACAATTTTCTCCAATTATTTATTGTTGAAATTCGTTTGTTATATATATATATATATTATATATACATATATATATATAATATATATATATATACATACAATTTATATTTATTAATTTTACTGGTCTGTATATTTTCTACCATTCCTATGATGCTAAGGGTTTTCTTTAAGAAACTGCAGAATGTTGCAAGCGAATTTTCCATTCACTATTTTTTTGTATTGGTTTTGTTTATACTTTGGGGTGGGGGTGCATTGCACACCTCACTGCCCTCACCAATGGAGGTGCGGCTACCTCCAAGGCAGTGCCCTCCACTATGTGGAGGGAGCGTTGCCTTTGGTGGCAGCGCAGCCCCAAAGGGAGGCGCATGGTGGAGGAGGAGTGGGGGGTTCGGCCACAGCTGACCCCTCCCTTTTATAAAATTAATTTTCTTTTTATATATATTCCTTTTTAAAAGAAACACGAAATTGTTCAGTCCGGCATATTTAGGGCTTTTCTGGTATAGGTTTTAGTTTAATAAAATTTTGATGTTTGGTATTTAATATCAATGCATATTAAATAATATATAAATGATAAATATATTTAGTTAATAAAATGAATAATAAGGTATAATGTGTAAATAATATGATATATTTATATATCATTTGTTTAATTAGATTAAAGAAATAATTAATATGAGTGTTGTGTGAATTTGTATAATATGAAATAATATTATAAAAACATTTTGGTTTTATTCAGATGTTTAAAAGTATAGACTTTTGGAGATTATTTGTTGATATTTAATATGTTTTATTAAATAATGTATTATTTAATAAAATATATTAATATATACATATGATGTATATTTACATATTGTTTTCAATCAGGAGTATAATTAGTTTTTAATTAGTTTTATTTTAATTCATGTCAATTATATATTTAATAAAATATACATTGTAAATGTATATATGTCAGTAGATAATTTAAAATATAATTATCTGTTGTATATGTATTTTATATGTATAATTTTATATTTAAATGGTTTTAGTTCAAATGAGCTTATTTGTGAATTTTAAATAAACATTTAAATTATATACAGTGTATATATGTATTTAAATGCGTGTATGTTAAGTGGTAGTGGTTAATATAACTGAAGAATTGTAGGAATATTTATATTTGAGTGTTTGTTTAATTAATGAGATTGAATTGGAAACAATATGAATGCATGGTTAAATAGTTAAGCCAAAATATATTTTTATACACTGAAGATATTCATGTTTTAAATAGAGAATTGAAAAGATATAGATTTTGGATAGGAATGGAATATGGTAATTGCAATAGTTTATGTTGTATTAGAAGTAAATCTAAGAAATGATTATATTGGAAAAGGCAAATATTTATTATGTTTTTATTTATTTCCATAGTGCAATTTAATCGTTGTGATTGGAATATTAAAGAATATATATAATTAAATTTATTAATATATATATTAAGTATTTATATAATATGGAGCATATATATATTAAGGGTAAATTCATTATCGTATTTTATTTTAATAAAAAGCATGCAATATATTTTGAATAGAGAGTTAAAATTGATTGATTAGTGTATATGGGTAAATGGATAGAGAAAAGATATTTTAGTATATTAAAGTGATTGAATGTTCTAAATAGAAAATTAAATGAGATGTAAGATTTGGTTAGGAAATGGAAAGATTTTACTTGCATGGATTTGCGTCGATTTAAAAGTAAATTAAGAAGTTGTTTATATTGATGAGGCAAATAGTTAGTTTAATTTATTTAATTTCAATTAAAGTAATTAATTTATTGTGAATGAAATATGAAAGAGATATGGATATAGAATATCCAAAAATAGGAATTTTCTCATGATTGTCTTAAATGTTCTAGTTTCTCTGTATTTCGTAAAGGGATGTAAGTTTAAATTGTTTGAGACTTCCTATAATGGAAATAGAAATATGGGTATATGATTATTTGAGTTAACCCTGTAAATATGCCTTTTATTTTGTTAATGTTACCTAATGATTGAAGATGGATATAGGAAATCCAAATTTTAGATTTGATTAATGACTTGAATGCTTTTGTTGCTATGTCGTCAAGTTGCATTGTGGGTTTTGGGATTCAGTGTTAGTCCTAAATTATAAGTCTTCTAGAAGAACTTAGAAGATAAGGGTTGTTGAATCTTTATGCCATCCAATTGTTTTCGCTTGGGTAGTGCATGGCGTCTTTTCAATTTTACCCGGTTTCCATGAACGGGGATGTTTTGTACCTCCTGTGAGAGGAGTGGACTATGTGATTGTCGTCTCCAAGATGGTTGGAGTGAGTTCTATTATTTGTTCCTCATTGTGTTGGAGTGGATTATGATGCCTAGTTGGTATGCACTTGTGGTTCCCTTGGTGGATTGTTTGGGTGTGTGTTGTCGAATAGAAGAGTGGCTTTTGTTAGGGGCTGAAGCCCAAAGTGGTAAACCGGGTAACCTTCAGAACTGAGTTAATCAAGTGATAATTAAATTAAATGTACATAGATGATTAGGATGTCTTCCACATTAATCGAGATAATTAATCCTCACTCATAGACACAAGGCTCGTTTAGACTTGGGATGGGTGGGAAAGCCTGGAATGGCATAGTCATTTATCTTGTCAGTACAAGAGGTATTTGATGCCGCATGAGTAGCATGAGGGCCAGGATTCGGTTGAGGCCACCAGGATTACCGAAGCCTATGAAGGATGCCCAGAGGAGATCTCATGACTACTATGCGATGACACAGTATCTAGGACAACTGTTGTTAATTGTTTTATGTGTATGGTTCTGTGAACATACTTGATTAATATTATGTCTGGAAGCAATGTGACCTATGTCAATGATGTTGGAGTTGTACTTGCATGGTGATTGAGTTGTACTTGTTAGTTCATTTGTTTGGTTATATCAGTATGAGTCAGTATGAGTCTGCCTTTGGTTAGTGGATTGTAGATCTTTGTCCATGTTACATTGTTACTATCTCCTAGCATGGGGGGTGGGCCTTCGGGTACCACTTGGTTGGGTGGAACATGCACCAAAACCGTTGGGTCCCCATTGATCTTCAGTACTTTATGGCGAGACATCTAGATGGACAGCTCGCGGTTCTTGTTGTAATTTCTTGCATTGTAATATTTCAATTTATATAAGTTATTTTATCCCTCTTATGCTTATGAGGTGGAATTATGTAATTGTAACCTTATGTACTATTGCCTCATTCTGGGAATGAGTGATTTAACTATTGGAATTAAGTTAATGTTTATGAGATTGTATTTTGGTTGATTGTCTTTTTATGTAATGTGGTATTCTTATGATGTGTGATGTGTATTTCATAAAGTTCATCATGTTATGGTTATATGTAATATGTATGTGTGGGTTTAAGTAATCCTAACCTTGTAGCCTTAGAGGTTGTTGTTAATTAGTAAGTGAATGTGTATGTTAAATGCACTTTCTAAAAAAAAAACTGGTTCGCTTAAGACATTAATTGCAACTTCCTTTAAGGTTACTTGGCGGGGCATTACACAAAAATTCAATCAAAGCTATCAAGAAAGATTCAAAATCCTTGAAGTGATGTGTATTACTTCAGTCCTTCAAGGAATCCATTGAAGGGTGGTGAGTTGTAGCATTTTGTTCATTCATCATTTCCTTCATTTCCATTAAGTTTTTATCATTAGCATTGCCATTGTGGAAGTGTGAACACTTACAAAAGGTTTGATTGAGGAAAGCCCCTATATGGCACAACATTTTCCCTTTTTGTGAATGTGTAGGTTACAAGTTTGAAGAGGATTGAAGAGATCTTGAAGGAAAATTCTCTATTATTTCATTTGTTATCATCAACCTTATCAAGACATATAAACTTATTTACAGTATTTACTGACAACATTCTGATTGTTAGTGAATGTTAGCATTGAATTTTATTGGATTACATTGTAGCTGGTGAGTGTATACCAGTGTAACTGGAAAGTGTATATTGTTAAGTAACTGTTCAACTGCTTGCTTTCTCTTTTGTGAAAATTCACTTGATAAATGAATAATAGTCACCATAATATTCAGATTAAGCATTTTTCCAACATTTGGTATTAGATTCGTTGCAAGCGATGGGTTCAATTTTGTGGTGCATCTCTTCATGAAACTTGTCTACCTCTGTAGTTTATTGTCACAGACCATGGTGACTCCATCTATCTTGTTGCTAATATAGAGTGTGGCATCAGGAGAGACAACAATAGTATTCACATAGTTGTCGTGGCCTATTTAAGTGTGTTCTTGTGATTTCATATGCTTCTTCTTTGCTGCCACAATATTTAATTGTTCTTGCTTGCATTAGTTTCTTGTTTCTCAAAGGTCTTTGCCCTTTTTTTTCCAAGTTAAATTCATCTTCATTTGCATCCAAATCTAGACCTATTCCATTGTCTACATCCAAAAATTATGTTTCCTCCTCAAGCATTGGATCACCAGTCACAAAAGAAGGGAGTGAAGTATCTATAATTTTTTTCATTTCCTCTGCTACAACAAATTCTAGTGCATTCTAGTGGGCTTGAAACGGTGGATTTTAAGAGTACACATACAAAAATTTGGTGAATCTTGGAGCATGTTCTACATAAAGAGTTCTTCTTGTAATTTCATTATTTTTCTGGCTTGACAAGGCAAAAGAGGAGAGACATTTTTTGAGTGCTTGAATAATTTTAGGAAAATATTTGCAAGAGGGATTGATGCAAAGGGAGAGATTATAAGCATAATTTTGTTGTGTAGTTTGGGTTCCATTTCATGCAATATGTGAACACAATTTTTGTGTGAATTTTGTTTTTTTTGGAGGTATAAGGTTGGTTAGTGTATGGATCCATCATTGGTTTAAATTGGTATTGTCTTTGCCTAAATTATTTTTTAGTGTCATACACATGATCAAATACAGTTATAAAGGTTTTTTCATTATGCAAGCACTACAAATATTCACATGACCATTTGAAGTGACGGATGAGGGACAATTAGTTGTTTGCAACCATATGATATCATAATTTTGGTTGCATCTACTTGAATGGTTTGTTTATGGTTCTTATTCATGTTGATTAATTTCATGGAGATTGCGAGTAATTGGTGATTTGTGGTTTAGAGATTCACATTGGTGAGTCATTTATCTATCATGGGGCCACACATATTATTTTACTTGACTGGGTTTTTGGAGAGTATGTACCTAGATGGTACATAAGGATATTGATAGAGACAATTACATGTTTGTAGTAGAAGCATGGAAGTATGGGTTTATCAATGGAGTTATTGATCAAGAGTCTATTACTCCTCTATAAAAGGTTGTAGTACTTCCTCTAGTGCTATTTTTGGTGGATTAGTATTTTGATCCATTATTTGAGGTTGTTGGCATCAGAGGATGGAGGAATTTACATCATCTCAAGTTAGCTTCTCTCTTTGTGATGATTCTTTGCATGAGAATTGGTTTTGGTTTTAGTTTCTCTCTTTTCCTCATTGTTGCTACAGATAGATTTGAAGAATACATAAATTATGAAGTTTTATTTTTGGAGACAACTATGGGGTTTGGTGTAGAGCTCAACATGGATGGTTTTCAATGAGTACTCGAGGTTGTGATAAAAAAATTATACCCTTTTGAGGGTCATTAGACAACTTGATGGATCCATGTGTCTAGAGAGCTCAATATTGATTGTTGTCGAATAATTCAAGAATATATGATTTGGGAGTTCATGGGAGGAAGAACTCAAGAATTCAGCTAGGGGCTACACCTTTATAAAGGTCATGAGATAGCTTGATGGAGCTCCACCTAATTCAAGGCATTTTTCTTCAAGGAAGCTCTTCACAAAGATGTATATACATTTTGTAATTGATAAGTTTTGTTATGTAAGCCTTAAGGGGGGTCCCTTGGTAAGGTGAATTTCTAGTTTTAGGAACAATGTAATTAGGGGAGAATGTTAGTGAATGTTAGCATTGAATATTATTATATTACATTGTAACTAACGAGTGTATACTGGTGTTACTGGCGAGTGTATATAGTTAAGTAACTGTTCAACTTCTTGCTTTCTCTCTTGTATAAATGCACTTGATAAATGAATAATAGTCACCACAATATTTAGATTGAGAATTTTTCAAACACGAAAAATTGGACAACCAGAAAGTAGAAGCTTAGATCTAGCACTAGAGGACCCCAAAAGTTAAGAAATATACCCTAACAAATACCCAGTGACCTAGTCCTACTACAACACTTAGATCCTACTTTTGGTGGAAGGTACATATCAGTCTAAAAATTCTAGATCCACCTACAAATCATTGTTTCAATATATTTACTTTCAAGAAATTACATTTATCCTATTAGGTCATATAGTCTCATTAGGGAAATCATTCCTAAGACTCAAAAAGATGTAGATCCAGGTCCGATTGACTCACCTTTGAGGTTTAAATTCAATCTATGCACCTTCTTAATTTGCATCCTAATGAAATTATAGAAATTATGGAATGTACCCTAGGTTATGAGTACTAAAGTTAGGGCTGCCCCACATTATTATGTTTCACCAACTTTAAAAGTATAACCTTTATAAATTGAAGATAAAGATGAGTGTCTTTCATCTATGACAAAGTTGTTGGATGATGATTGGGAGTCATTAGATTTCACACTTACATTCATGGGGGAATACAAGATTACACCATCAAAATAAAAAAAAGAGAAAGAAGTTGCAATGGTGTCAACACAATCTATCACTAAAACATCAAAAAATCCAAAATCCACAACTTCTAGCAATGAGGAAAACAAAAATTACACATCTACTTATGATTAAAGTGATTATGAAAAACCACCTTCTTTGAAAGAAATGGAAGCCATTTCTTGAAGAGGTTATCAAATTTTGAAACAATTTGGCTATAATGGAAAAGGATGTGGTATAAAATAACAAGGTATTTGTGTCCCTATGAGATCAATATGCAAGAAACAACAAAAGGTCTTGGTTATTATCCTTCAAAAATAATGAAAACATAAAAAATAGGTGTTCACTTAGTCATGCAATATTCTCCCACAACCAATACCATTAGTTTCTACTCCTTGCCATGTGGTAGTTGTAGTATCACACAATACTCACTACCATGCATGGAGGTATAAATTAAGTTTTACGCAATCATAGTTCATCTTGCAAGGAGCAACATATGATTATATATTTTTGGCTCATTTTTGTGCCTATACTTGGGGAGGCAAGGGGTTAGGTATCTTATGTTAGGTGAATTCCTTCTAACAAGGGATCCCTTTGTATCTCCTTAAAATATTAGTGTAGAAAGTACACTAACATTTTAAGGGGGTGCATATAGTCCCCGTATAATGTTTACATGAGAAATGGTCCCTTTTTAGTGATGATTGTTGGCATTTCAAATCGCACCTCTAGAATGCGTTTTGGAAATGGACAACTATGTGCAGTAAACTTCTCTTCAAATTAGGAGGGGAAGCTCCCTCTTTTGTTGAGTTCGCATAAAGAAAATAAACTAAAGCTAATTTTCTTATCTTTATGATTCAACTATGAGAACACAAGGTTATATAACTCTAAATGTTGTAGCTAAGATTTTCCCTTTAATGAAACTTAACAACTACAACTAACTTATGCTATTGACATTTCTAGCCTCTCAAGTAAACGAAGAGCAAGAGAGTTAGAAATGAACGAGATTGATACAAAGATACTTAAATAAACTTTTCTCAACATACATCTACTGACTTTCAATACAAGCTGAAAATAATATCATATAAGCATTACACAATAAATAGAAATCTAAGACTTTATATCGGGCCAGAAAAAGCACACTCAAGAATTTATTTTCAAGATTACAATTTTTGGACAACAAGTTGTGGCAAAATACACGCAACATGTGATCAAACCAGATTATCACTTGACATAAAACACATGCACTAAACAAGGACTTGTAGCTAAAAGAGGCATGCAAACTTGCCCTTAACACAATGTGAATTGAAACTAATCGATAACAAACATGAAGGCATAGGCTCAACAATTTTGTTATCACAAGCACGATTAAAGAAAAATGAGCAAAAACTGCTCTTATTTATAGCTAAGCAGAGGAGTAGGGAACCCTAAAATCTCTTTGCTTTTACAACTAATACTTGCCAATCATGCAAGATTTATTTCTAAAACTAAAGAAGATAAACACCTACAACTAAGAAAGAATCAAAAATAGGAAATGCCAACTATTACATTTATTTTCATTCTTCTTCAAAGAATGGATAAGAATTGAGGCGAGAATAGAAAGAAAGCTTGAAGAAAGCTTTTAGAAGACCATTGCTTTAAATCTTGATTATATCTACCAAAAAGTTGATTTGCCTCTCTATCAAGAGCATTGATACTATCTATAGCCATATTATGTTTTTCTAGGATATTCTCCTCTTTTGCGATCAAACTTAGAGAATCTTTGACATCTTTAGCTTCTTTTTGAGTTCTATTCTTGAAAGACATCACTGCCCCAAAAGATGACTCACTAATTGATAACTTGGCGGCTCTGCAAATTTATGCTTCTGACACTTCTCTTGATTCTCCCATGGAAGATTATTAGACAACTTTTTCCGACACTTGTTCTTTCACTCATACCACTCCTTTTCACATTCTTCAACTAAGATGATGATGTTTTATGTCCATGATGGTATTGAAAATCACTTCCCAACATTGTATGTTCAACTAATTATGATACAACACCTGTTTGGCTCTGAATTCAATGGGACAATACTTCATGCTAAAAATATTGAAGATTGACTATAAACTTGACTATGCTCAGACAAGTCTCAACACACTTTCTCTTTTTAGATTGCTGATTTTCTTCTTCAAACAGATAATTTTTTTCAAAAAAAATATGAGATATGGGTTTTGTTTGGAATTTCATTACAAGCAAACCCAGATCGTTTGTTTTTCAAAATTTTGAGTGTAGACTGAAAAAGAAACAAACCCTAATTTCCTCTGAAAAAGCATGAAAAACTAGCACCTGGGTATTGTTCAGAAGCACATTCTAGATTAACCCATTTGATCAGATGTTAAAAACCTTGAAGTTTGACTAAAAAAGAAGCAACTTGAAATTTATTTGAAAAAGCTATGATATGGGTTTTGTTTAGAAGAATGTTTAAGAAAGACCCAGAATATTAGAAGTTCAAAATCTTGAAGTTCTCTCTGACATGCTAAGAAAGCAATTGTTGCAACTTTGAAAAAGTTCTTCAAAAATTATCTAGAAGATAGAGCTAGTATAACCCAGCGTGCTGAAAATTGAAAACAATGGCCTCCTTCAAACAATTGATGTTTTGGATGAAAAAGCACGAGCAAAAAAAGTCTCTCTGAATGCTAATCTGGAAAATGTAATGAGCTCTGTAAAAACATAGAGTTTTAGCCTCTGAATCTTGACTTGAAGAAAATTATATGTCTCCTCCTCTGACCTCCAACCTAAAAAAATGAACAATGGAAGACAAAAGCTCTCTTAAATAGGTTTTTAAGATAAAAATTGCTTTTATTCTCTAGCTTTAAAACTCCTTGAAGCCAAACTTGAGCAGATTTGTCAAATGTAGACACTTTCGATGTTGAATGATGAAAATTAAAAAAAAATCTAAGGCATTGGGCCTTGGGCACCATTCTCCTCCTGGGGCGTTTTTCTTCTCCATACTTAGCTAGATTTCTTGAAATTTCAACTTTTTCTTGATTTTTAACGTCTATTTGATCCTCGATCCTGGGAGCTCAGTGAATCCTATGAACTAGTGGATGATATCATTGTGGCGCTGGAGTAAATTTGATGAAGTAGTTTTGGAGGCTTCTTTTGATAAAAAAATCATCTGAGCCCTCAAAATCATGGGCACCTATCTCTTGCAGGGGCGCTCATCTTTACCAATGTTAGCCATTTTTATGAGCTTCAAGTTCTTGCTTGTATTTTGACCTTCAAATGAATTCATGATTCTGGGAGTTATATTGATCAGATCGATTGGCTGACTGCTCTGTTGGATAGCTTGGCAGAATGTGATGAGATGATTATGGAGACTGCAACTACTGATACTTCCATCTAAAGCCTCAAAACCTTAGGTGCATATCTTCTCCAGGGGTGCCCATATTCACCAGACAACCATTTTTTCATGTTTTTTCAAGTTTCAAGCTTATCTCCTCTCTTTCAGATGATCTGGCCATTTCGGATGATCTAGAGCTTCGATAGGCTGATGGTTGGACTCATCGGATAACTTGAAGGAATTCAAGAAGGGTCTCTCACGAGTAACATCATCTGAAAGTTGAGTTTAGGACCCCAAAAGCTTGGGCGCCTATCTCTTGCAGGGGTGCCCATCTTTACCAAAGTTAGTCAATTTTTGGGAATTTTGATCTTTGCTTCTGACTTTCTTCATCCTGCACAATTTTACCCCTCTGATCATTCTGTGATATCTGATGATTAACAAATATGACGAGCTCATCATTGAATCCATTGCAGAGCTGGACTAAATTTGAAGAAGAGTTGTCGAGGACTACAAACCCTAATTTTATCTTTTAAGCACTCAAATTCTTGGCTGCCCCTAACTGCTTGGGGCACCCAAGACCCCTAGACTTAACTTCATTTTTATGAGTTTTTCAACCTTTCCGGTTTGCTAATTTTTCAAGACTTCTTCTTTCGATTTGAGATTTTGGTTGGCTGAATATTCACATGACCGTACTGATGGATTCTCTACGAAACTAGGAGGATTATGAGCAACAATGGTCTTGAGGTAGAAACCCTAACTCTGATATTTTACTCCTTGAAAATTTGGGCGCCTATCTTCTTTTGGGGAGCCCATGACTGGCGGTGTTAGTTTTTATTTCATGAATTTCAACTTTTCCCTTCACTTGACATGCTTGCCTATGCCTTGCTTGCTGGAAATGAAATTTTTTCCAATGTATGAAGGTTTAGGCACCTAGATTGAGCTAGGGCGCCTGGAGTCTCCAGTGTTAACCAAAATTTCATAATTTTCAACTTTGATAGCTTCCCTTCTCCATTCTCTTTTCTTCATGCACATTCATCATTAGCATCTTTAGTTCAATGCTTGAGTGTTTTATTTTGGCACTTAGTATTTGTCTGACCTCCATTGATGACCTTGGTGCTCCTGAAAAAGCTTATGAAAAAGTAGAATAGACCCACTAGGGCAAAACTGATATTTTCATGATTCTGGCTGCATCAGCTTGATGTAGAAGCATTTTGAGCCAATTAAAATGAGTTTCAACCCTAGAATCCAATTTTTCTATTTTTAGAAAAAAAAATCCAGTATCTATTTCAAAAGAAACCCAAAAAAACCCAAAAAAAGTTTCTATTTTTAGAAAACTGCTAAAAATAGAAATTTTCCTAAAAATTAAGTTTGAAAAATTGAAATCTGGGTTTTGTAGATTTGGTCGTTCTGAACCGACCTAGATTGCCAGATTTTGAAAATTCTAAGGTTTTGACCCCCATGCAAGACATGCAAATCCCTAATTTTGACCTTTTTGACAAATTTTGACAAGACTTTAACTCATTTCTTTAAAATGCCTAAGTGTAGCAATTTTTTTAATATGGGGTATAACAATTGGCTCCATTTCGGGACCATTTCAAATACTTTTAGCATAGGAGAACCATAGAATATCTAGATTTTAAGCTTAGACCAGTGCCTTGTCCATTGGGTAGTGGAGTCAACATCATTTGCTAATCACCTATTGCAAAACTTTCCCTAAGTCACCTATGACAAGATTTCCTAGAATCACCTAATAGTTGGACTTTCCTAGAAATCACCTAATACAAGATGCATAATCACCTAAAACACAACGAGATTGTTATGGAAAGGGGAAACACAACATTATGATCACATCATGGAAAGGGGGAAACACATCACAAAAATAGAAAGAAAAAATTACTGAAAATAAATTACTCCACCGTGAAGAATGTCATTTTTTCCTGAAAGGCTTTAATTCTCTTCTCATGGGTATTGTGGGAGATAAATCTTCTAGGATGAATATTATCATATCTTCATACATCCAAGCAGAGGCACCTTGACAAAATTTAGAATATGACACAAGGAGGGAAACAGGCACCACTAAGTCACCAAATTTGATGTTGTTCATCTTTGGGATGTCTCTGTTGTCAATCTTTGGGATGTCTCTGATGTCGATCTTCAGGATGTCTCTACTATCAAAATTTTCAAACCAATCGATTGTGTTCCAAACCCGATTTCTATAATGTCGTAGATGATCCTTTCTGGCCTAGAAATGTCCTTTGATTGGTTCATTGATCAACTCTACATCCCCTTTAACACACAGGAGTTCAATTCCCATGTCTTTGGCATTTTTGAGGCTTAAAAAAAGCACCTCTTTTTCAGCTTCAATGAATTCTAATTGAAGCAATCCTTTAGGGGACATGATCATTGTCCCTTCTTCTAAACCTATAGCTAGATGATCCCCATCTAATACATTCTACATAAATTTTTATCTTTTGTCAGCCTTCTTTCAAAACAAGTAATGTTTTGGTCTTCAATTCCTACTTTTGACAGCGTCACGTAATTACCAAGACCTGTTTCTTGATATAGTTGGACTAGGGGGTTGGAATTTTAACCACTTTGAACTTGGATTTGGGCTCAGGTTCTATCTTGATTCTGCCTGCCCTCACAGGAATGGATGCACACGACCAATCTAACTGCATTGCACCACCAAGATCTATGTAGAAGCTCTGACTCAATAACATCTTGTAGCTAGCTGGAACATCAACCACTAGAATATTCATCTTTATCTTTTTCTTGGGGCAAGTTATCAACCTTACTTGAGCATCCTCCGATTGTCCAACCAATGAAACTGACTTGGACTCAAGTGAATAACACTAATACTGAGTTTTTGTGCATGAGAGTCCCAATGCTTTCATCACTTGTAGAGGCATGATGTTGTCTGAGGCTCCTGAATCAATGATACACTTGCTCAATTTAAATCCTCCTATATATAAAGATATATAGAAAGGTTTAGGCTTTTCTTTCACTGGAACATATGACTCGAGCAATGTAGGCTAAATTGAAGCTTCTTTCTTTACATATATTATTCTATCCAGCTGCTCAGGATTATCACAAAGATATTCCAGCTAAGAAATCTGCACCTTAGTCTTCATCATGTAGTTTACAATGTGAAAATTTGCTAAGGATGGGTCATGAGCAACTGCTTCCTTAACTTGTTCTTTAGCTCTTGGCCTTTCTTCTTCTTCCTTTTGTGCATTCAAGTGTAGAGAACTTGTAAACATAGGCATTGAAGGTCTTCTATTATTTACTTCAAGAGAGTAGTGGCAAAGGTCTTCTTGTTCTTCAATAATGGGTTCAAAATATCCTGCTGTAGAGTTGCCATCGAAGTTGTCTGTCTGTGGTGAGACAACATTCAAACTTGATGTAGGGACAAAAATGGAACTAAGTGTAGCCTCGGTATATCCCATAATCTGATTCATTCTTATATTTTAAGGACATGTAGAGTCGGTATGTGCATCAGTGTCATGGAAAGAAAAAAATACCTCATTTTGTGTAGCTTCAATCATTAGTCTTGGTGGAGGTGCTGACAACCATGACTGAAAATTATTTCTCTATGACTAGTACGGTTATTGAGCTAGAGATTTGATAGAATCTATTTTCATTAAGCAGGAAGTACTCATATTATCCTCCAACTCGATGGCATGTTCTTGCGCATCCATCAATTTTGTATGTCTTTTCATCTTGAGGAAGAAGGCTATCTCTGATGGAAGAGAATTTATGAAATAGCTCATCAAAATATTTGGAGATGGATTAAGTGTAAAAGAAATTTATGTAACAAGACGATTAAATCTTGCTACAAATTCCCTCATTTTCTTGTTGTGCTCCATCTTTGAATTTGCAAGTTGGGCAAACAACTAATGACTATCTTTAGCGGGCTTGGATCTTGCCAAAAATTTCTCAGTCATAGTTTACCAACTTGTGATAATGCTTGGCTCCAGGTGATTAAACCAATTAGCAACATTCCTGACAAGAGTCTCCACAAAGAGATGTACTGCAATGTCTGCATGTGCCATGTGCAAAACACCACAAGTCATTGAGAAGGTTGAAACATGATCATTAGGATGTTGATTTCCATTGTCGTGAAACTATGGAAAAGGCTTCCTTGACCCGTTAGGTAATTCATGATGTTCTTGCAAAGCCAAAGGTCCAATGATGTTACCCCAAGGTAATGGGGGTGGACATCTCAGATTCCTACTAGTACTATTGTTATCACCCATTTCTCTTGGCTGGATCATGCAATAGGGTGCTAGATGGTCATTCTTGTGTCATAAAGCATAAGATTTCTTGAAGTTCTATGCCTCATTCCCCATAGTGGGTGCCAAAAAACTATTGGTGTTTCAAATCACACCTCTGGAATGTGTTTTGGAAACAGAAAACTATGTACAGTAAACTACTCTTCAAATTAGGAAGGGAAGCTCCCTCTTTCACTAAGTTTGCATAAAGAAAGTAAACTAAAGTTGATTTGCCTATCTTTTTGATTCAGCTGTGAGAACATAAGGTTATAGAACTCTAAATGTTGCAATTGAGGTTTTCCCTTTAATTAAACTCAACAACTACAAATAACTTATGCTATTGACATTTCTAGCCTTTCAAGTAAATGCAGAGCGAGAGAGTTAGAAATGAACGAGATTGATTTTCTAACAAAGATACTTAAATAAAATTTTCTCAACATACATCTATTGACTTTCAATACAAGCTGAAAAGAAGATCATATAAGCATTACACAATAAATGAAAAATCTGAGACTTTCTATCAGGGCAGTAAAAGTAAGCTCGGGACTTTATTTTCTCAAACTTCTGACACAAGATTACAATTTCAGGATAGGAAGCTCTGGAAAAATACATGCAACATGCAATCAAACCAGATTATCACTTGACACAAAACACATGCACTAAACAAGGACTTGTAGCTAAAAGAGGCATGCAAACTTGCCCTTAATACAAAGTGAGCTGAAACTAATCGATAACAAACATGAAGGCATAGGCTCAACAATTTTGTTATCACAAGCACAGTTAAAGAAAAATGAGAAAACACTTCTCTTATTTATAGCTAAGCAAAGGAGTAGGGAACCCTAAAATTTCCTTGCTTTTGCAACTAATTCTTGTCAATCATGCAAGTTTTATTTCTAAAACTAAAGAAAAATAAACACCTACAACTAAGAAAACATCGAAAATAGGAAATGCCAATTATTACATTTGTTTTCTTTCTTCTTCAAAGAATGGATAAGAATTGAGACGAGAGGGTATGTGCCGGATCATGATGGGCCAAAAAGTGGCGATATGTAAGTGATATGATGGCCCATGTGGCTGACAACATTTTTTTTACGCAATATTTATGAAATGAAAAGGGCTTTTAAAGGAGATTATGAAATTTCCACTAATATAAATTATGTTTTAATTTGGATTTAATAAATAATTATTATTCATTTTCTATTTGAATTACAACTAAAGTCCTAATTGATAGGTTGATTGAAAAACGTCTATAGCTTTCAAACGGTATCACATTTTTTGAATCCAAAATATGTGTCACATTCTATGCTTTGCATACTATAGGATTAGAAAAAAATAAAATTGAATTTCATGAAGTTTTGACCAAGTTAAGGTGGTCAAACATACGAGTTTTAACATTTTTCAAAATTTGTAATAAAAAAATCATAATTAATTATTTACTCGGAAAAAATTTACAAAAAAATATGCATCACATCGGAACATGAGTCCTCTACTTATATCTAAAATCTTATAAAAAAATATTATCATTTTATTGTGGTTAGGGTGGCCAGACAAACACCTACTTCTTATCTTTTCCCTAAAATTTAAGTACTATTACATTGAAATTTTAATTTTTCACCAAATAGATTTTTGTTTTAAAAATAAACCTAGTAGTTTAGAAACTACATTAAATTTGCTACAGATTCCATTCTTACATATTTTTGAAATAGTATAGAAAAATTATTCAAATTTTTACGTCAAGTTGCCTATTTTTTCCATGATGATCCTGCACATACCCAAGAATAGAAAGAAAGATGGAAGAAAGCTTCTAGAAGACCACTGCTTTAAATCTTGATTATATCTGCCAAAAAGCTGATTTGCCTCTCTATCAGGAGCATCGATACTATCTATAGCTATATTCTGCTTTTCTAGGATCTTCTCCTCTTTTATGATCAAACTTAGAGAATCTTTGACATTTTTAGCTTCTTTATAAGTTCTATTCTTGAAAAACATCGTTTCCCCAAAAGATGACTCACTAATTGATAACTTGGCGGCTCTGCAACTTTATGCTTCTGACACTTCTCTTGATTCTCCCATGGAAGAGTATTGCACAACTTTATCTGACACTTTTTCTTTCACTCATACCACTTCTTTTCACGTTCTTCAACTAAGATGATGATGTTTTATGTCCATGATGGTATTGAAAATCACTTCCCAACAATGTATGTTTAGCTTAGATTATGATACAACACTTGTTTGGCTTTGAATTCGATGGGAAAGTACTTCATGCTAAAAAACTTGAAGATTGACTATAAACTTGACTATGCTCGGACAAGTCTCAACACACTTTCTATTTTTAGATTGCTGATTTTCTTCTTCAAATGGATGAATTTTTTTTGAGATATGGGTTTTGTTCAAAATTTCTTTACAAGCAAACCTAGATCGCCCATTTTTTTAAATTTTGTGTGTAGATTGAAAAAGTAGCAAACCCTATTTTCCTCCAAAAAAGAACGAAAAAGTTGGCACCTAGGTATTGTTCAAAAGCACATTCCAGATAAACCCATTTGATCAGATGTTAAAATCCTTGAAATCTGATTGAAAAAGCACCAACTCGAAATTTCTCTGAAAAAGTTATGATATGGGTTTTGTTCAAAAGAATGTTTAAGAAAGACCCAGAAGATTAGAAGTTGAAAATCTTGAAGTTTTCTTTGACATGCAAAGAAAAAGTAGCTGCTGCAACTTTGAAAATTTTCTTCAAAAATTATCCAAAAGATAGAACTAGTATAACCCAGCTCGCTAAAAATTGAAAACAATGGCCTCCTTCAAACAATTGATGTTCTAGATGAAAAAGCATGAGCAAAAGAAGCCTCCTTGAATGTTGATCTGGAAAAGGTAATGAACTCTGAAAAAACGCTAAGTTTTAGCCTCTGAATCTTGACTTGAAGAAAATTATATGTCTCCTCCTCTGAACTCCAACCCGCAAAAATGAATAATGGAAGACAAAAGCTCTCTTAAATATGATTTTAAGATAAAAAATGCTTTTATTCTCCAGATTTAAAACTCCTTGAAGCCAAACTTGAGCAGATTCATCGAATGTAGATGCTTTTGATGTTGAATAATGAAAATTGAAAAAAATTCTAAGGCATTGAGCCTTGGGTGCCATTCTCCTCTTGGGGCGCTTTTCTTCTCCATACTTAGCCAATTTTCTTGAAATTTCAAATTTTTCTTGATTTTTAACCTCTTTTTGATCCTCGATCCTAGGAAATTGATGAATCCTATGAACTGGCAGATGATCGCATCACAAAGCTGGAGTAAATCTGATGAAGTAGTCTTGGAGGCTACTTTCGATAAAAACTTCATCTGAGCCCTCAAAATCATGGGTGCCTATCTCTTGCAGAATGCCCATCTTTACCAGTGTTAGCCATTTTTATGAGCTTTAAGTTCTTGCTTGTATTTTGACCTTCAGATGAATTCATGCTTTTGGGAGTTATACTAATCAAATCAACTGGTTGACTACTCTGTTGGATAACTTGGTAGAATGTGACGAGATGATTTTGGAAACTGCAACTATTGATACTGCCATCTGAAGCCTCAAAACCCTAGGCGCCTATCTTCTCCAAGGGTGCCCATATTCACCAGACTTGACCATTTTTTCACATTTTTTCAAGTTTCAAGCTTATCTCCTCTCTTTCAAATGATCTAGCCATTTTGGATGATCCAGAGCTTCGATAGACTAGCGGTTGGACTAGTTAGATAGCTTGAAGGAATTTGAGAGGGGTTTCTTAGGAGTAACATCATCTAAAAGTTGAGTTTAGGACCCCAAAAGCTTGGGTGCCTATCTCTTGCAAGGGAATCCATCTTTACCAGAGTTAGTCAATTTTTTGGGAATTTTCATCTTTTCTTTTGACTTTCTTCATTCTACATAATTTTACCCCTCTAATCATTATGTGATATCTGATGATTACCAAATCTGATGAGCTCGTCGTTGAATCTAGTGCAAAACCAAAATGAATCTTAAGAAGAATTGTTGGGGAATGAAAACCCTAATGTTTTCTTTTAATCACTCAAATCCTTGGGTGCCCCTACTGCTTGGGGTTCCCAAGACCCAGACTTAGTCATTTTTCTGAGTTTTTCAACCTTTCTAGTTTGCTACTTTTTCAAGACTTCTTCGTTCGATTTGAGATTTTGGTTGACTAAATATTTAGATGAATATGTTGATGGATTCATTGTGGAGCTAGGAGGATTCTAAGAAACAATGGTCTAGAGGCAAAAACCCTAACTCTAACATTTGACCCCTTGAAAAGTAGGGCACCTATCTCCTTTTGGGGCGCCCATGACTGACAATGTTAGTTTTTACTTCACGAATTTCAACTTTTCCCTTCACTTGACGTGCCTTCCTATGCCTTGCTTGCTAGAAATGAAATTTTTTTCAAGGCATGAAGGGTTAGGTGCCTAGATTGAGTTGGGGCACTTGGACTCTCCAGTGTTAATCAAAATTTCATAATTTTCAACTTTGACAACTTCCCTTCTCCATTCTTTGTTATTCATGCATGTTTGATGTTAGCATATTTAGTTCAATGCTTGAATGTATGATTCTAGAAACTGGCAGTTGACTGACCTCCATTGATGACCTTGATGCTCCTAAAAAAACTTCTGAAAAACTAGAATAGACCCACTAGGGCAAAACTGATCTTTTCGTGATTTTGACTATACCAACCTGATGAGGAAGTATTTTGAGTCAATCAAAATTAGCTTCAACCCTAGAATCCAAACTTTCTATTTTTAGAAAAAAAATCCAGTATCCGTTTTGAAAGAAACCCATAAAAAGTTTCTATTTTTAGAAAATTGCTAAAAATAGAATTTTTCCTCAAATTTAGGGTTGAAAAACTAAAATTTGGGTTTTGTAGATTTGGTCATTGTAAACCAACCCAGATTGTCAGATTTTGAAAATTCTAAGTTTTTGCCCCCATGGAAGACATGCAAATCCCCAATTTTGACCTTTTTGACAGATTTTGACAAGACTTTAACTCATTTCTTCAAAATGCCTGTGTAGAATTTTTTTTAAGTTGGGGTACAACAATGATAACACACATCTCCTAAATCTTCCTCCTCACCCTGTGTTGGTGTCCCATGGATACTATTATGCTTTTGGCTTGTCATTGCATGGTGGTTTAGTGAGATTTTTTTGCCTAGAAAGTGTCTTTCTATGGACCGTGGGTGTGGGTTTATCCTTGGTTTGTTGGTTGGCCTTGGTAGTAAATGATGTGGTTTTTGAGGAAAGAGTTGATGTTTACGCTTTGCTGAGGACCGAATATGTTATTGGTTGGGAGGTTATTTTTGTCATTCTTGTTGCTCTATCGGTTTGGATGCCCTAGGAGGAGGTGGTTGCCTGTGTTGCTAGAGCCCTTGCTTGCTATCTTTGTTTGCAATCACTATTTTATATTGAGGTCATTCTTGCTCCTATTAAGGTGGAGCCCTCTTCTAGAGAGGTGGATCTGGTGATTGTAGAGATGGTGGGAAGTGTTTCTCTCCTTGGCTGGTCCCTATTGAGGTGGTGTGTGCTTGCTCTGGAGAGTGATTCTTTTGGTGGTTTTGGTACCCATCTCTTCCTCTCCTATAGAGGGGATCCTTTTCCTTTTGAGGTGGATTCGAGGTTGGTATATGTCTGGTTGATGTTTTTTGAAGAACATGCCTCAACAACATTTGGTGTTGTTTTGAATAAGTTGTGTGAAAAGTCGGCTACGGTCCAGTTGTTGCAGGTGGTTAGTGGTTTGGTTGTCTTTGGTTGTCTTTTTGGAACTATTATGTTATGGGTTGTTTATGGGCTCATGGCCTCTACTATTTTTGACATAGGACTATTGTTTGTCCTAAGGGTTTAGTCGATCTTCGGTTTGGTGCCCAGAATGAGGTTTTTAGCTAGTTTTAGACTTAGGATTGTTGTTGGTTCTAAGTGTGTTATCACTCCTGGTCATCTGATGACCAGATGCTATTAGGTTCTGTTGTGTTTATGAGGTTTTTTTGTTGGTGTTTTCTTAGTTCTATAAAAGGTTCTTGGTCCTTTCAAAACCTTGCTTGTCCTTTTTGGCCCTTGTGGCTCATTGTGTAAAGGGTATGACACCCTGTAAATGTTTCTCATCTTTTCAAAAAAATACATCTCCTAGAAAGTGTGACCTTTTCAATTGAAGTGTGGACTTTTCAATCTATGTTAGTGTCTCCTTTGTGGTGATATTAGGCTTGATATCCCCTAAGGGTGTGACCTTTCTTAGCGTATAATGTTCCCCTTGGTGGTAACACTATGGCTAGTACTCCCTAAGCTATGATTCTTTTATTCCATACCAATCCTCTCTTAGTGGTGATGTCATGTGTGATATTCCCTAAGGTGTGACCCTTCATGTATTGAGAAATGTCCCATTGTTATTTTTGTAAAGAACCTTTTGTGGTGGTGTTGTTTATAACACCCCTTAAGGCTTGGCTTTATCTTGGTGCACCTTCTTAGGAGAATTTTTCATTGTCCTCATGGACATTCATGCACCTTCTTAGGTGATTTTTTCATTTATGCACCTTCTTAGGAAATTTTTGTCATTTATGTGTCTTCTTAGGTGAGTTTGTCATTTATGCACCTTCTTAGGAAAGTTTATGTGCCTTCTTAGGTGAGTTTTTTCATTTATGTTTCTTCTTAGGCGAGTTTATATGCATCTTCTTAGGTGAGCTTATGCACCTTCTTAGATGAGGTTTTTGCAAGATAGTCCATGAATTTAGCATAATGCAGCTTGATGGGTTATGAACTTGAGAACCTTTTTTAACATGACCATCGAGTATAACACAACTTGCTTGATTGTAGAGCTATGTGTTTCATGAGTGTCTTAGTATAATGCAACTTGCTAGCCTTGTGGAACCCATCATATTGAATGGAAACCTAGCATAATGCAACTTTATAGCCAGTAGATCCATGTAGCTCATGAGAGATTTACCATAGCACAACTTGCTAGTCTTAATGAGAGCATTCCTTTATCTAAAATTTATTTTATGGATGACATTTTGTATCTAAGAAAAATTTAAGACTGGAGTCTATTTGACTTACCGATTCCAATACCTTTAGTATTAACCTTGTGGTTTATTTCATGATTATTGCATGTCACGTTTTTGCATCATGTTTGTGTTGTGTTTGTTTTCATTTTTTTGTCATCTTTAGGTTATGCTATGACATGTGTTTTTCATTGTATATGCTTCATGTTTTCATTGTGTATTTTTGTGTATGTTGTCTTGTTGCATTACATACATGTGTTTTTATTTGTGCTTACATTGGTTTACCATGGGATTTGGATCCTAGGGGCTTATGCACTCCTCCTTGATCCTTTTTCATCCTATCTCTTCAACCTTTAGACAATCAGACCCCTCTTGACATATATTTTCTACTTTAGTGTGAGTCTGAGTGTAAGTTCATACTCTCACTAAAGTGGGGGCTAAATTTAGCATCCTAAATTATCACCCTTGACAATTTCACACTATGTTTTTCTCCCCCTTTAATTTATTGGACCTAATTGAGCACCTAATATCCAAAATTATGCATTGCATTGCCTATTTTAACATTTATTGACAAATTGCAAATAAAAAACCAATACATACATTCAATATTTTTCCCCTATATTTTTAGATCCTAAAAAAGTGGGTATGGACAAGGGTGCCATTGGTGCCCTAGTACTCTTAATTTTTCCACCACATTTACATATATTAGAGGTGACAATTCATTTAATATTTTTTTCCTGACACTTTGTACCTTGCCAAATAAGGTCAGGATTAAGCTGCCCTAGATAACTTGGTCCCCATATTTTAACTCCAAAATTGAATATGATGGACCTCTAGCATTTTATTATTTTAATTTCAAATGTCCAATGTCATCTATTGGGATTTCATTTTTGGGAAATTAGATTAAATTCCTATAAATACCTAGTCATTCAACCATTTGAAAACTAAGTGGAAATTATTGAAGAATTTATGATCAAGAGCATTATCAAGCAATTAAAGAGTAGCATTTTAGAGCTTTATTGCATCAATTCAATTTGAAATCATCATGTCAAATCGTATGTGATTTTATTCATGTTTATGTTACCATTATTTTTGTGAGATCTAACCCTTGTAGGTCTTCAAGAAAATTAGGCCAACATTAATCAAAACTTGAGGAGATCTTGTATGACTTCAATCCTTCAAGGAATCAATTCATGAGTGGTGATTTGTACTCCATTGGTGATTCATCATTCATTTATCATTTAGCCTTATCTCTCAAAAGGATAGACTCCCTATTGTTGACATTTTCATTATGAAGTGGAAACACTAACATAGTTTGACTAAGGCAATCCCCTAAATGGCACAACCTTTCTTCTCTCTTTGAATGTGTAGGTTTCAAATCTGAAGAACATTGGGAGAATCTTGAAGGTCAACTTTTAATTGTTGCATTCAAACTATACAAGTGACAACTTGCATAAACTTAGTTATCTAAAAATTTGATGAAGAATCGACAATGTGATACGTGGAAAATGAAAGCTCTAATTCGGCTCCCAAGAACTACAAAAATATATCTAAATTTCATCAAAAAGGACATATTCACCCTTGGTAGCAATATCTTTCAAAATTAGGTTCAAATTTATACAACAGGTGCATAGTGTCCTAGTAAGTCTATTTCTAAAGTTCAAATTTCTCTGTGATATCTCAAATCTTCTATTTTGTATCAAAATAGTTAATTGCATCATTAAGCTAGTTGAATCATTACATTTCATCCTTAAGTTCATTTTAGATTTGGTCAAGGTCAAGTTGACTCACCTTTTAGGTTGCAAGTCAATCCTATACCTTGTCCAAATTCATCAAAACCTTGCTACCTCAAATCCTCTAAATGAAATGTTAGGAAAAGAAAGCCATTTGAAATCATAGGGTGAATCTATAGGGTTTCACTTTTCCCACATTTCAACTACTTATAAATAATTTCCTTGAACAAATAGGGTCTTTGGATTTTCAAAAATTTCGCAAATCTATCATCCAAGTTTATGGTAAGGTCTGGAAAGTCTAGTTTGATTATAAAACTTCTAGAAGGTTGTGATAATATAATAGAGTTTATGTTTTACTGTAAGGTCCTAATAACAATCTTTTGGATTCTCCATGGTCATTAATATTCTTCTTTAAGCTAGTTATCATTGTCATGTCGATCTTTCTAGATTTTTCCAATTCTCTTCTTTGTTCTCTTTACCTTTTCCCTTTGGAGCACCCCCTTTGACATTCTCAGTAGCACCATCATTAGAATGCTCACTTCTCATCTTTTCTACTTTTTCCATTCTTCAGTGGTGTCTTTCCTCTCTTTCAATCCTTTATTTTTGTCTTTTCTCTTCTCCATTTGGGCTAGTTATGTTTACTTTTCTTATGAACTCAATTTATTCTCTAATATTTCTTGTGGTTGTTTTATTTCCTTTTTCCATGGGTGTGATTGATTTGGAGTTTCAATAATCCTTTTATTACTTCCTATGCTATTCATTTGGTATCTTTTTCCCTTAAGATTCACATCTCTTCATAGATCCCTTCCAGAATCTTCCCCATTTCCACTCCTCTTCCCTTTGGTGCATAACCCCCTCTCACAAAGTAAGTGCCATGAAGATAGTCCTTCATATTTTCATACCTTTATTATCTTTGTATTCCAGTGTCTAGCTTTAAATTTTAAAAATTTGGAGTGGTTTGTTCTTTATATCACCTAACTAGGGTCTTGAGAATGGAACCAATGTTAGCAATAAATATGGGGAAACACAAATCAAATTTCTAAGCCCCAAGTATTTTCTAAGTGTTGTAGTTTATACCCGGACTTAGTAATATAAAGGTGAACACCAATGCAAGCAGAATTATATTTTTAAACTTTTTATACATCCATAGAATAACATATCACATTATATAAATAGAACTTTGATACCTATTCTATTAATCAAATCAAAATTGCTATTGTGTAATATCTTCCCCTATACTCTTGTTTAATTCTTATCTAATCTCTATACATCTATTCTTGCATAAATTAGTATCGTGTATATGTATTTCTCTTTATCTATTGCATATATCCTCTTCTTGCCTATTACATTTTTTCATTCATATATTCTTTTATACAGGTCTATCTATGAGGTGGGACATGACCCACCCATGATACCCCTAGTCTAGATGATATCTTTATAATATTATGCTTTGCAAGTCTTTTGCACCAAAGTGTGGTATGTTCTACTAGTCAATGTATTCACTTCCTTATTTTCAGGCTAACATATGGTATTGCCTATTGTTTATTATAATATAAATAATGAAAATGTCTTATGTTGTTTTATTTGTGAAAATTAATTTAATTAGGAAAATAAAATATTTTATTTTCAAGGTTTTGATAATGATAAATCAAGTTTTAAATTCAAATGATTTGCATGATAAATCATGTGATCCTAGAATGAGGAGAAAGTTTAGTTCTAAAACTAATGAGATACTCCAACTAGAGTTGAACACTTGCATGGAAATGTCTCTCATGAGGAGAAATATCACTTATAAAAATAAAGAGATACTCCAACTAGAGTTGAACACTTGCAAGGAAATATGAAAACCATAAATGAGAGAGCTCAATGAAGGGAGGGCACAATAATTTTGATATCATTACTGGAAGTGACTAAGGAGGATTGGCATCATAGTATCTAAGTAGAGTTGAGGAGTCAGCATGTAGAGCAAGAGACTAGGTAATACCCTATTATTACTATTGGTAATATGTCTTATGAATGCATGGTAAAGGCTTAAATAGAACCAAATCTATAAGCTTAAATGATTAATGATACTGTTATTATATTCTAGGGTTTGAAGGAGATTACTATTTGTATCATAGCATGTATTTAGTTCTTTGTATCAACTACTATATGTATTTTTCTTCCTATGCATACATGAAAAAACATGTGTGTCGACCTTGATGCCTTAGTATATGGTATCGATTTTCCTGTAACTTTTGTGGCAATTGAATATATGTTTTTGTACATCTATTATGCATAGAACTACTTGATGAATTGATTAAGACATTCGGTTGACATATATATATGTGTAAATACCATCATATCAATTCACCCATAACACTTGAAACCATAGAATTGACCATGTTTTCATAAATATTTGTGGTGTTTATAAGAACATGTGCATTGATTATTACATATACTGCAGAAATAATAGTTGTGCATATATCAATTTTAATATATATGGTATGAATCTACTATACCTGAATTAAACAAATTGTGACTATAACCATATATGTATTCTTTGTCATTGTTATAAACCCTTTGTGCTATTCTCTAATCTCAACATATTTAAACAGTATCATACATATATAAATATAATGTATTTTCCATGAATTTAATATTGCTAAGAATTTTATTTTTGTTGTGATGATTCTATAGTAAAACTATAAAACAAAAAAATTATGAAACTATCATTTAATTTTTATGGATTTGATTATTTTATTTCCAATCAGAATATGATATGAATTGGTTTCTTATGAGTTCTACCTACATGACATCAAATATTAGTTAGCATTTCATATATAGAAATATCATTAGTTAGAGATCAAATTGCATTTCAATTATACATTTAACCATCATTATGCATGAAAGGGTTGAAATAAAAAAAGACCTTCATATAATAATTTTCCATGAAAAGAAAAGGGTTATTTATTTGTAAGATCATTGGATATATGTATGTTATATTATCTTTATAAGAAAAGCATTTTTCTTCTATATGTGCTTTGGATTACCTTCCAAGACGGGTGTTGAATATGGACCAATAGAGGGGAATAGATTTTTTTCTACATCTACCTACCATTTATGATTTAGTTACTTTGGCCAAAGCTATGTGTACCATTGAAATATATAGATGTTATTTTATTCTCTCTGCCATATCCTGATAGTAGCGTGCATAGCATGTTCATAGTTGAAATGCATATAGATACATTAGGTTGCACTGGATTCCATCCTACTAATCATTTCCAAGTTGCTAGGCTTCTCATGTAGGGTCAAGTATTCTTCATGTTAGGAAGAGTTTTGGGGAAGCATAAACTTTGTGGTTGGGTGGAAAAGTTCCCAAGCCGTGTTCTCATATCTTGGTTTGTGGATGATAGTTGGGATTAGTGGCAGCCAAAGACTCTAGTGATTATGGTTCTTTACTTGTATTGTTATGACTAGATGGGCATGATAGCCTAAGTCATATTCTTGCATAAATTATATCTCATACTCTATAATACTTGACTAGATAATACTTCATGTGATGATGTAGTTTATTTCTATTACTTAATATTCTAGATTAGACACTTTTATATGTGAGGTGTAATATGTCATTTGTATATGTTGTAGATGTTTCATTTCATTTCTATATTTATGTGAAAATGAGTTAATATTTATTTTTGTGATATTTTTTAGGGATTCAAACTTTACACCTAGAACTAGAAAATTATTGGCTAGTTGTTTATATAGGAATCAAATTATAGTGTGTTTATGTAATAAGCACTATAATTCAAAGAATAAGTAGTCATATTTTGTAACAAATTTTTTTTGTTGATAAGAATAGTGTTAGCTCTCTTAGACACCTCAATTTATATCTTCAATGCATACTCTACACATATTATAACCAATTTCTCATCCAACTCATTACTACCACTACCTCAAGTACAAGACATGCTATTTTTGTGTAATTAATCTTAGGTAAAATCTATCATCTCATCTCAAAAATATAACTATTCAATGCATTGACATCTAGGGTTCTTAAAACCTAATTAGAGTAGAAATAATAATTTCTTTAGGAAGGACTTAAGGGTATGTAGAAAATTTTGGTTGATCATCTAGTATGCCAAAAAAATAAATGAGGAATGGTCAAGACCTTGAGGCTCTTACATCTTTTAGCCATTTTGAAACAATGGAAAGGGGAAATATCAAAATGATTCATTATAGGGTTAGTTATGTTAAATAATCTATATATGATATGAGTGTCTGTGGAAATGCTAAGTATGCAGATTTCTATGGGATCTATCATCTATTTTAGGTTGGTACAATGAGATATGTATTCATTAGAAATATATGAAAAATCTATGATATTCCTAACATAATTATGAGTGATTGTGACCTTGTAAGTTGTAGCATGGCTTACAAAACTAACATATAGATAATTTGATCACTCACAATAATATTGTTGAACATAAATTATGACCAAATGTTTGCAAGGATAACTACATTTATTCTCCCCATGTGAACAAGCATAATGAGGGTGGGTATAAAAATTCGAGTCCACTTTTCATGGAAATATCATGGGAGAAAAAATATTGACAAGAATAGGTGCCCAAACTTAAAATCTTACCCATATTAAACGAGTTAAATTTTTGGGTCAAAATCCCATTCCTAAATGGGTAAGTTTTTTAAAATGGATACAATAGAAATGAGTACCCATTTATTTTTTAAAATTGTAGCCATTTCTATTTAGACCACACACCCACTCATTTAGTATGGGTACAAATTCCAAAAAAAGTATGCATTCCATGAAATTTTAAATTTTAAACTCATAGTTTTTCTTTGATTTTAGGCTTGAAAACGTAACCCTCAACCTTGGACTTGCAAGTACACTGCCATGTTAACAATAAGAGTAAAAACTAACTTAAGCAATATGGATGTTGACTTCTTTAAAAAAAAAGTCACATTAAAACCCATTACAAGTATTTTTTTCATATATATATGTTTGTGTATGTATGTATGTATGTATGTATGTATGTATGTATGTATGTGTGTATGTGTGTATGTGTGTGTGTGTGTGTATGTATGTGTGTATGTATGTATGTATATGTCTATGTATATATATGTATATGTGTGTGTGTGTATTACTATTAGAAATATTTTTCTATTTATTAATTAATTTTTAAATAAAGGGACTCATAGATTTGAGATGATATATATTACTATTTTTTAATAACTTTATTTTTAATTTCTTTAAATATTATGACCAATCTAGATATCACTCACTACATGATGAAAAATTAAATTTCATGTTACACTTATTTTATCTCAAATTATGTTAGGCATACATGATGGGTTTTAAAATATACAAATTTGGGTGAGTAAAAAATTAATTTAAAAGTGTTTTATTAAATAATTACAAAAAATATATCTTGAACAAGCTTCACCATCATATATGCATCTTTCTATAAAATTAATTAGAAATATACTTTCATTTCTAGGTCAAATAATGTTGGTTGTACACATGCATGTTTTGACCTAAAACATATTATTCTCAAATGTCACTTTTGTATATCCCATATAAAACAAAATTTTATTATATGGGTATTATAGTAAATTAAATGTATAAATAGTACAAGCAAAGTACTACGTGCCATGTGTTTACACCATGTTCATATTTTGTGTAAGAATTTCAAATTTTTACAACAACTATGACAATTTTTTATTATTCAAGAAAAATAATTCCACTTTTTGATCAAAAGATAAACTCAAAATTTTCCACTCATCTATGATTTACAAAGACTTCACTAGAAAAATGATGATACAATGTTTCATTTTACATAGAAACAAAGATTATTCCATTTGAATCTCTTTATAGCTACCCCACCATTCACTACTTATTTTTTGTAGCTACCCCACCATTCACTACTTTTTTGTAGGGAAATCCCAAAGCTCACATCACTAAGTATTACATTCAATGCCAATAGAAAAATCTCTAATTCCTTAAGGAGAATTTTTTTTTCTCATAATAGAATGAAATGGCAAGGAGATCAAAATTGCAAGGAAAGGAAATTTTGGGAGGGATATCGGATGTTCCTTTGATTGCTAATCTATATAAAAAAAGACCAATTAAGGAACATAAATAGCATCAAGCTAGCAGGGAAATCTTATTTGCCCTATAAGTCTCTCTACCAAATTAGTAATGTTTCTTGAACTTGTAACTTCTACCCTCTCCAAATATTTATCATATATAAATCAAATCTCTCACTTGAAGAAAGTAATAGGTAGCAAGCTTAAAGTCTATTCAAAATTGCCCAAGATAGATGAGGTGAAGCTTACTATGAAATTGAGGTGATTTTTTTATAAATAAGGAAGAGAAAGGATTTTGAAATCACGATAAGTTATATTATTAAATTAATATAATTATATTATGATTTTGAAGGTGAGCCCTTCAAACTAGCCATGTATCTTATTATTTATGTCTTTATTCTAAGCACATACACTAACAACTTTTCCATCAAATTGACAATGCTCCTCCTCAACTTTATGCTTCAAAATTCTTGCTAACATAGGTTCAAAAGAGTGAGTGGAAATAGTGTTTAAGGGAAATTTTAAGTGTCTCTAATATAAAATGACATTTAAAGGAAAAAATAGCACCTATGAGAAACATTGAAATAACACATGGAATAATGTTAAAATTTAAATTTAAGAATATTTTAACTCAATGTGGGATCAAATAACATTAGATAATTTGTGTGTGTGCATGAATAGCATAACCCTTGAGTTGATTACTTGATGAATTTATATATTTATATATTTTTAAATGAGAGGAGAAATTCATTTTGGTCATGGAGTGGAGGGGTTGGTATTTAAAATGAGTGTAATAGAAATGGTGCATGATATGATTAAAATACAACAATAAAAGAAGAAAAAATAGCATTCAAGATGGTATACAAACTATATTAGATTTTAATAAACTCAATATTGTAAAACATTATACACAACTTTTAAAAATTCAATACATATTAAAGGAAATTGATTTGGGTCCACAGAGCAATATAAAATTACCAACTTAGCATCTCCTATGCTTTTGATAAACTTAGTTTGTAAACATGTTACGAGGACAATGAAGGGCATATAGAAGCTCTATAGAGTGTTAGTGAACTTTAAAGGGCAGACAAGAGAAAGAGACTATTTACCTAAGTTTATTTTTCATAATGATTTTTAAAACAAACTTAATGTGACACAAGATATAATTTTTAATATATCTGATATTTTATTTAGTAGCATATTCATTTTTGAAATGTTTTTTTAAAACAAATATTGTGATACAAAATATAAGTTCTAATGTATTTTATTTTTAATTCAATAACACATATATTAAAAACTATAATAATTATTAGCTTAAAAATGCATTCATGTTCTCATCATGTTATAATTTCAGGCATATATAATTACTCGAGGCATATGTTAAAATTAAATACTTCCTCATAGTCTAAGAAACAAGAGCTTTATGTAATCTTGTAACTGGAAATTACAGGAGTCTAAGAAACAAGATGTAACAACCCCCATGTTAATATCTTGTTGTTTTCCTTCCTTGATGGATTTCGATAACTATATATTTTGTATTTGCACTATTCGTCCCTTAAGTATTTTGTATTGACACCTGAGAGGTGTAACTTCGTGACTGTTATGTTGGATTATATAATCACATGCTTATATGTTTGTATGTTGTTATGTGGTTGACATGATTATTGTTTATGTTGGATTACATGTTTACATGCTTAAATATTAATATGTTGTTATGTGGTTGACATGAGTATTGTTCATGCTAGATTTCATGTGTACATGATTAGTTATTATGTTGGACTACATGCTGAAATTTTTGTATATATATCGTTGCCCTTGCCTATGTATAATCATGGATAGGAAAATGACAATATCATAACACTCGTAACCGAGAGGCTTATGATATCTTGATCATTTTCCCTTATGATTAATTTTGTTTTAGATATATGATATATAGTTTATACACATGTGATTTAATGTTTCGATTGGAGTAATGCAGGTATTGAGTATCGACTCCGCCTAAATTCATAGGCCTGAGCGTACTCTCATTCCCCGATGGTGGTTATTGGAGGTAGTCACAAGCCAAATGTTCCCCTACCCTAGCCACTACACCCTATTAGGGCAGTTTTTCCGTGTTGTTTCTTTCCATCCGGTTACCTAACAATAACGTCTGGAGCACCCTTCTGCCTAAAGTGGTTTTTCTTGTATGTCTCTTGGAGGTATTTAGTCTTGGTCTTTCTTTAATATTTTATGGTGGTTAATTGATGGGGATTTAAACTGTTATTCTCGTGACAATTTAAATATTTTATTTAAATGAATTATTGATCTTTTGGGGGCAGCCTTATGCAATTCTAATTTTGTTTATTTAGCAACCTTTATTAATTGTTTCCTTGGGGGGGGGAGTTTTATAACTAATTTTATTCAATTCTTTATTTTCCATCCTTGCTTTGGTTTTGGAAAAATATAAAAAGAAAGGAAATTTGTGGTTTGGGGATCATTATCTTTTGGAGGAAAAACCAAATTTGTTGTTTTTGCATGGAGAAGAAAACCCCATGAATTTGGGAAGCTGTGTTTTGGGAAGGTTGGGAAGGTTTTTGAGAGGAAATTTGTGGGTGGTGAACGATTGAAATCAGCTCGCCATTTCTTTCTTGTTGTCCGGATTTGGAGCTTGGTTGTGTCCTCTTCCTTCAGCATCCCACCATTTTAATTTTGGAGCTACTTAAGGTATTTTACTATTGTTTTTCCATCTTATGTGGCTGACAAATTTTGGCATTCTCTTATGTTTTTTGAATGGTTGGTATGTTTTGGTTTTGTACTGTTTTTAATTTACAAAAAACACATGATGGAACTCTTCCACTTTCATTTTGTATGGCTTGGGGTTAAATGAAGGTTGTTTTAGATTTTAGTTTGTTGTTCATTATCCTCTTATTGTCAAAAAAATTTAAGAGTTGATTTTATGTAGAATTTCCAAGATCTCAACTGGGTCTTTGACAAATTTTTAATCTGAGCATTTTTAATTTTCCATGATTTTCTTGCCATCTGTTTAGATGTTTTTTTCTCTTGTTGTTCATTAACCACCTACTAAAAATGTGAAACAAAGATGTATTCCATGTCCAATTTCCCATATCTCAACTGGGTTTTTGTGAATTAAATTTTTGGGCACTTTCATTTTCCATGCATTTTCTTGCCCAAATGGCCATAATGGCATTTTCTGAACAACACCTCTTTTCTTGGGTTAAACTCAAAATTTGAAGGTGGATTTCAATTAGAAACCCCAAAATATGATCTAGGTCTAGCTTAGAAATTTGATCTGGACACTTTGAATTTTGATGCCTCCATTTTGTGATATAATTCTATTGTTATACGAGTCTTTTTACAACTTTATCTTGGCTATGTAAAATGTTTCTTGAACAGAAAATTGTGGTTTTTCTTTTTGTTTCATCTTGTTTGGATTCCTCGTTTGGTTAAACAGGAAGAGCTTAGGTCTAGGTAAAAGAGTGGTCTTATGGAGTGGCTCTCTACGAGCCTGGGGCCCGCAAGTGACTGTCAGGGGAACTAGTAGCAGAGTTAGAGTAAACAAGTGATAACTAAATAAAAATTAATGGGGTAAAACACTAATAAGATAATGAGTTCTCGTGCATGGCCTTGAACGCTTGTAAAGGCTAAGGATGCACTCGAGAAGGCTCATTCGTGTTTGGGGCATTGAGTTATCCGCCTGTAGGATGTGGATTTGGGCATAATTGAGTCTCTTCGTCCCTATGAGAGGTGTACTTAATTCCGTGTGGTGTCATTCCTTCGTGCACGCATGATGACACTTCATCTGATTTCCACTCTAGTATCTAGATCCGTAGTAGTTATGAGTAGTACCCGTCATGTCATTAGATAAGCATCTCTATGTTGTGATAATCGGTTGTATGCATTGTATGTTGTGTTTTCTCTCTGACTGATGTGAGTTTTGTGTTTTATATACCCTTCTCTTGATTTCGTTTGCTTGGGTCTTGTGACTACCTCCGAACACAGAGAGGTCGACTCTTTTGAGCCACATGGTTGGGAGACGTTGCCACCGTCATTGGGGACCGATGTACAGGTTTGGAGTACCGGTTGGAATTGATCACTCTCTCTCTCGTTTTTGTTTATCGCATATACTCATGTACATGTCTTGTGTATATATATCTTAATAGATTTTGTATCTTTTCCTTGGAAATGTAATTGTATCCATACTTGTTCCTTATGCATATTGTACTCTCTTGAGAGAGAAAGTAATCATAAGTTTAATGAGAAGATATCTGATGTTTTGATTTGGTTTACGGGTTCCGATGTTGGTATCGAGCTCGAATGTTCTATGATCATCCTTAAGATATTTTATTTCATTAATTTTCATGGTTAAGTTAGATCCTTGGTTGTGTGTTTCTCCATTTTGGCAATCTGCCCAGATTCCGGAGCATCGATGTCTTTTGTTGTTGTTTTGAGTGTAGCAGCAACAGGTTTTGGAATTGGGAGCAAGTTCTGGAGCACCAACGCCCTATGTTTGTTGTCCAGTGGGCAGAAACAGGTTCCAAAGCAGGGAGCTCTAGAACTGCAAGTTCTGGAGCACCGGCGCCCACTATTTGCTGACTTGAGGGCAGCAACAGGTTCTCCGAAACAATGGGGTTTCGGAGTAGAAAGCTCCAATGTATTTTTGGTCATACTTGACCATGTTTTTTCTTGTCAGTGTATAATTTTGACAACTAATTTATGTGTTATTCTTTTTGTTTAAAAAAAAAAATCATCTTGTCCCTTTGACTCTTAACTCCCAGGAGATTCGTAGCGGGATGTTACACAAGAGCTTTATTTGATCTTGTAATTGGAAATTATAGAATCCTTCACCCCATCGCTTGTGTTAATCTCAATCACTGCTGAAATGATAAAAGATTCAAATGTGAGAATGAACGGGACCGGAGGATTGTGAGGAGAGCGACGAGCGGCTCGTTCAACCTCATAATCTAAGATACAAAAGCTTTATGTAATCTTGTAATTGGATTGGCTATGAGATCAAGGAGCGCACCATTTTTAAGTTGTCTGTTCTTCAACCTTGAGCGCCCCCACTCGGGTTAAACGCTCGCGTTACTGAGCTCAGCATATTTACTTACTCCATCGCCCACACAGACGCTCTTTTGTCCACCATCTGTCCCATGTGGGATTTATAAATGCCTCATACGCGCTGCGGTGAACCTATTTGAGTTTCTGATGCTATGCAACTTCGCAATTGGTTTGTTTCTCTTGGTACCATGATATGATCTATCTGTTACCAATTTTCAAACAGAGGATGAGATGAACTCAAATTCCCCTTCCAAACATAATGCTTGGTGCCATTAAAGTAACCATGCTTGAGGTTCATTCGACCAAGAATGATATTTATTTTCGTTACTATTGCGTGCTCAACTTACATTTAAGCCAGTAGGATTGTTCAGAATTTTGATCCTATCCTTGTTCGGTATTAGAGTTCATGAACTGAATTTCATTTTCTTGTTTAATGCATCTTCATGTGCTATTATTTTTTGCCATATTACAGACCATATTGATCCTTTCATCTATGGGTCTATCCATAAATCATTGCGTTCCACACTACATCTCTGTCAATTTATTTCATCAAACACTTCGTGGGTGTAATAGATAGTTCCACGTTTGGCATACACGCTCACGATTCCATTCCTAACATGGTGGAATCTGTTTCTGATAATGTGGGCATAGAGCCATCTTCATACGTGTCAACATGACAGTCTTAAGAATGCACCTGAAATCACCATACTTACGCTTTTGATCAAATCCAATATTCTCTTGTAAGGAAGAAACATATTATTTTCTTTCATCTTTGGCACTTTCTTTTCTTCTCTTTCAAATTGTGTGTCCAATTTAATGCACAGCACAAAGCTGCCCAACTCTTCTATAGCGAGGATTACAAAGTCAAAATTGCAGTTGATACTCCAAACAAGCTACACGGGATCAATGAGACTTGTGCTTGTTGCAGAGATAGCATACAAGTGCATGATTCATAAATTCCAACAAAAACACAATTATTTCCTCCATCCCCATAATTAACAAAAGATAAACACCTCAACAACTTGTTATGTATCCCGCCTTAGAATTTGGGATTCACATGTAAGGATTAAAAATCAGACTATCTTAACTTGTGTCTATGATTGGGTGAAAGAATGAGGTATGTACATGCAAAATTCTTGATTTTTACATTTGTTGTTTATTATCAAAGACCTAGAATGTGGACTAAATATAAAATGCATGATGTTTGTGTTTTATGTTTGATCAAATGTTGAGAGGTTGGAGTTATATTAGTTTTTGATGGATATACAATGTGAACATTTCATAAGTACTTGTTGGTCATTAACAGTCAAAGTTGTGTCTCTTTTGTTTTGGGGCATCACAATTACTTACATAGTCTTCTAGTAAAAAAAATGAGATAAATTCCAAAAATATCTTCAATCTAAAGTTGAGTGTCTCCATTATCAAAAAGTTAATAATTCTATCAAGATTTTGTTGAAGCTTATTAATTTGTCACATTTTATAAGCATTGATATTACTTTTTAGGAACACCAAAGTTTGAAATGAAATTGCATCAGTAAGTAGTGGTTAAATTTATTTTTAAGTATTTCATGAATATTAAAGGTAATTGTGCTTGTAATAAGTGGAATAGTTTCTCACCTTAAAATTGTAAGAATGACAAATACAATTTTATTTATTTTGAAGTCAAGGTGCAAATACAATTTATGGAGTCGGATATTATACATGGAAATAAAGAATATACCCTAACTTTAAGAAGAAACTAGAATGGTTATTTCACACTACATTAGGAATATACCCTAATCTATTTTTGTGTATTAGTTCTAGTTATTCATGTAGGCTTGTGTAATTAGGATGAAGCACTGTGATTGTGTCTATAAATAAGGAAGTGCAATGCCCTCTCAAATCATCATAATTAGTACTTTGAATTAATTTGTGATTTTTCAGGAGGTGAACCCTAGAAGCGGTCTTATATATGATTGTTTGTGCCTTTATTCTAAATGCATACCCTAGCAATTTTTCTTTCAAATTGACAATGCTCCTCAACTTTATGCTTCAAAACTCTTAAACGTAGATTTTAAAAAAGTGAGTGGCAGTGATGTTGAAGGGAAAGTTTAAGAATTTCTAAATCTAAATTGATATTTTAAGGAAAAGTGTAGCAACTACAATAAACACCAAAAGAACACATGTAATAATCTAAAAATTTTAATTTAAGAATATTTTAACTTGGTGTGGGATAAAATAGCATTAGACACTTTGTGTGTGTGCATGAATAACATAACCCCTAAGCCAACTAGCAGATAAATTTATAATAAGTTTAGATTTTGGAGTGAGATGGAAATTTCATTTTGTCCATGGAGTAGGTTGTGTTAGTAGTAATAATGAGTGTAATAGAGATGGTGCATGATGTTGATACTTGTGCAAGATTTGAAAATTAAAATACAATAATAAAAGGAGAAAAATGACCATTCAAGATGGAATACAAGCTACAAAATAGTTTTAAAAAAATCAATATTTAAATCACTATATTTAAATGTACGTTGAAGGGAGTCGACCAAGGATCCATGGAAAAACATAGAATTACAAGCTTAGCATTGCATCAAGCTCCACTAAACTCAATTTGTAAACATGTAAGGATAATGAATGACATACAAAAGCTCTAGGGAGTGGTAGTGCTATGTAAAGGAGGGACACGAGTAAGAGAAAGTTTCATTACATTGATAAAGAAGAGTGTTTGTCTTTCTTAATATTTTCTTAAAAGAAGTAGGTCATAATATAGGGTATAAGCTCTAATATATCAAGTATTTTATCTAGTAGCACACACATAGTTTATATGTTTTCCTAAAACAAGTATTCTAGCAAAAAGCATAAGTTATAATATACTTTATTTTAAATGGAGTAGCACATTTATATATTAAGGAATCTAATAATTAGGTTAAAATTCCATTCATTTTTTTGACATGTGCATATGGTTGCACAAGATTGGCATTTGGCTCACTGATTGTTATAAGAAGCACAATTGCATGGAACATTATCTAGAATCACTAGAGTGTTACTTTTAATTTATTCTCGATATTTTACATAGATTAGAGCATTTCCATTTATAAGAAATAAAACTCTAAAAAATATAACTCTACTTAATTGTGACCCAAAATTATAAGATTGGGTTCATTATATCTTATAAAAATACTAATGTGTACCTTTTAAATAATAGTTATATACCTAGAAAATAATGTATATAGATGGCCTCACAATACACAAATTGATTGCAATGATATCTCCACAATAAAAATTTGGACCTTAGACATGTTGCGAATTAACTGCAATGAAATTATCTAACAATAATGGGTATAAACTATCAATTCGTGAGAGTACATCATATCCACAGTAAGAGTCTGAATTGTGAAGGAAGTGTAGATTATCCACTAAAAATTTTAAAGAGAGGATGAGCATCCACAAACATTAGTTGGGCCCTTTGCACTAACATGAATTGGAGTGCCACCATTATCAAGTAATAAACTTGAAGAAATAAGAATTTTGTATAATTTGTAACTCAAAATTGTAAAATGCATTGCATGATTATTTCTGATATTTTATTTAAATCTATAATTCAAAATAAAATCATCTAAGAATTATAGTTTAATTGATTGAAAGCGATGACATGTTCCTTGATAATGTCATCTCCGAAAGTTTAAATACTTTGAAAGTATAACTGAATCAATTTCAAACACAACTTTGATAAATTGAATCCCCTATACAAAAATGTCAATATAATCATACAAATTTAAAAAGATTAAGAATATATTATATTCACAACAAAAATTTAAATGTACCCTATTTTGTAAGGAGTATGCAAAACCATTTATCAGGCATTGACAATAACAAACGACCAAAGTCCCAACAATTTGAAGCAGTAAAACTTAAGAAATGAGAACATTCTTTAAACATGTAAGTGGAAATTATAGGATCTTCCGCATCATCGCTTGTGTTTGTAAAAGTGAATTCTGTAGGGATCCTAACAATGATGGACAGTCGTTTACAAAACATCAATGACAACGGAATATCAAATGCCATTAGTTAACAATTGTCGGTCATGGTGAAAGGGGTATACATGATGCCGGCAGATGTTGAACGCCAAAAATCACTGCTGAAATGATAAAAAGTTGAGGTCTGAGGATGAGCAGGACCTGAGGACAGTGAGGAAAGGGACAAGCGGCTCGTTAACCTTCCACTTTAGGGAGAGGGAGGTTGTCGTTGCTCTGTGAAACCAGCCTCACGCGCTCCCCTCCGCTTTAGGCCACAAGACACTCCTCCCACCTTCGAGTAAGGGCCTTGCAACAACTCTCTACTTGGATCAGGGCGGACCACACTTCTCCCCTCCTCGCAGTCCAAGACTCTCCTGTCTTTCAAAGTTGTGCGCCCCCACTCCGGTTAAAGGCTCGCGTTACCGAGCTCGGCATTTTTCAGCCAAAAATGAAAGAAAAGAAAAAAATAAATTTTATCTAGACCTATTTAATTTTAGGTTTCAATTTTAGCTTTTTTTCATCCGACAAAATTTTGATGGATTTCCTTTACTAGGGTTGGATTATGTTTTACTAACTAAATCATGATTCTAGTTTTGGATAAATCACCATGTTGGCATGTAGTGTTGGATCTATAGTTTTGAAAATTATAGTTATGTTTGATCTAGTGGAAGCTAAGTTGTATGTGATATTTTGTCTTATATCTTGTTAGATTTGGAACAATAGTTATGGGTAGTAGTTTCAACAACTCTCCAAATTGGTTCAGATGGATAATAGATAGCATAAAAGGGTGGTTGTTATAAGGATAGATTGGTGTGTGAGCCCATAAATGCACAAATCCTTGTGCATCTATTATGATGTGACTAAATTCTGAGGGCTAACCCCTCACTAGTGCATTGCAAGGTATAGACAACCAATGGCTTTCTAAGACTAAAAATTCCAAATAAACCTACAAGGTATTTAAATATATCCAAAGGTACATGAAAACACAAGGTCATATACAAATTCTTTTTGATGATGTGGCTTAGGAAGACAACCATTCCCTCCTTCACTAGAAACCTATATGGGGAATCTAGTTATGTCCAAATTGACATATATTCTAGTGTTATTTTAAAACCCTTGGTATAAGGTTTCTAACCTAAAAAATAGAAAAACCAGATAGATTTTTGGGAAATTTTTAGTGTCCTTACTTGTGTAACCACTTTGGTCACCAAGATCCCCAAATGGACAAAGTGAGAGCATTTGGTGGATAGTTGTATCAAGCTCAAAATAAAGAAATAGTTACAACAAAAATAAACTTTCGAACATGTTTTGATACCATTTCGTAGGTTCCTTCCTACAACAATTAAGACAAAGCATGAAATACAAAAAAATAAATGTTAAAATTAAAATATAGTAATGGTATTACATTGAATAGTAGAATTTCGTGACAAATATCACAATTCTCTTTGAGAAATGTTTAATACAACATAATTTCATGGAAAATTATTGTACTACCAAAACCCTTTACTTATACTAATTATACTCAATAGAACTATTGCCTCCCAAGCATGCGTGATAAACTATCTTAGAAAAATGGATGAATTATAAAACATATGCATGTATTTTTTTATTAATTCCATATTAATACAAAAGTAATTACTAAAGAGAATAGTTAGTAATGTGGATCCTAAAATATGGGAAGCCTAGAGACTAGCTATGATAGATGTTGGATTTGGCTTGGATTGATTCTTGCATATTTATAAAGGTATATCCTATTCCTAGAGGAAAAGATGATCTTCTTTAGGAAATCATATAGAAGCACCACATACTAAAGTGATACTATCACATATTCTTATTTTCACTTCTCTATCCTCTTCTTGGGATGAATGAGGAATGGATTGATCTAAATAGGAAAAAATATATATCAATCAAAGGCGAGATAAAAATCACTCAATGGGAGAAGATCAACAATTGGGAGTAATTAGTGTCATTAGGATTGAAGGCCATTCTCAATCAAAGGTGAACTAAAAGATAAGTTATTGGAAGTATAATTTCATGTGCTAATCAAATATAAGTATCCCCCTTCAGAAGGTAGGTCACTCAATAAATCACAAAGCTTAATCTAGGTCTCTCTAGTGACTCTAAGGTTTCTTAGGCACCCCTACAACTAAAGTCATGAAAGGTTAGCACCTCATTTGATTGTGCCAATGTGTGCTTGAATCCTAACCCATTCATGTATTTTGGCCTTACTATGCACATCATAGGTAGTCAATTTGAGATGTTTCCTATTGGGTATCCCTTGGTCAAATTTTGTATACATGTGTTTTTCTTTGTCACCCCCATGTGCCTATCAAATTTTAGAAGTTTCAAAAAGTTCCAAAAGTTCTAAGTGTGGAGGGTTCATGTACAAATTCTTAAGGACTAGATACTTTGTGAGATTTTGAATATTTTTTCATTTTGACATACCTTTTCCTCAACCCCTTCATTTTTCCCTTTTCCCTATCAATATTTTTTAATTTTTCTTCCCAAATTTTCTTCTCACAACCATCGTTCTTTCCCTTGTCCTTGTTAAATTTTTGCACCTTTCCATACTAGTATGGTTTTCCATAAAACCCTAGACTTCCCGATCCTTCATACTAAGTTACCTTTCATGGGAAAATTTTTAACCATCATTTTATTTGCATCCTTTTTGGCATGATTTGTGTTACCCCTAATCTCTAATTTAATAATTTCCCTTCATACACTTTTTCAAAGTTGTACTTGTGGGAATACCTCTAATATGGTACTTTTTCCATGAGATATTAAGTATGAAACTAACTCTTGATCCCTAACAATTTTTAGTTTGTTATCTCATTGGCATCATGAGTTTAACGTATACTTATTTTCATGCACTATGTGATGAACTTCTTGGTATATTTGATCCATAATTCCTAATAGATTCTTTCACGTGCATCATTTAGAGTCAAATATGTGGGAGTACCTTTATGTATTTTCTTTGAGCACAAAGTGTGGCATACTCCTAATCCTCAATCGCCGACAAGTGGTATGAGTTTTGTTGTATCCCCAACCCATGATCCCTACAAATTTTGAACTCCTATACTTTCCATGGTAAACTCCCACCCACCTCTTTGCATGACTCAAGTAACCATTGATAACCATATTAGATGTTACAACTAAGCCATGGGGATTTTCCTTACCAAAAATAGTTTTATATCTTAAGAACATCGGTTCAAATATACTTGAAGTGATAGACAATGAGGAATTTCATTCTACCATTAATGCAATGGTTATATTTCTAATGTGGTTAGTTTCCATGCAATATCTAAGGCACTTGTTCAATCAATTTTCTAAAATATAAGCTTACCTTGCACACACCTCATCCATTGACTGCTAGCTCCTATTCAATTCCTAAAGTGACAGGGAAATCAATAGAGTACCATATATGCCATTTCATTTTCCATAAAGAAGGTCAAGATCATTTCATGTTTCTATGTGAATACAAGTTAAAGGAGCTTCTAAGTTTTCAAATCTTACAAACCTATTTTTCATTAGACTAGTTGATTTTTTCTAAAAAAATGTAAATTTGTATTGTCAATGATATCTATAATGGAATATCTTCATTCCTTCATTTGTGGATCCTCAAGGAAGTTCTAGCTTAGGTTTTTCTCTTGCCAATTCACTAGTATGAATTTTATATATATTTGATAAATATTATATGATTATGACATTGCAATCTTTGTAATGGTTATTTATTATTACATATGGCTTTCTATAGTTCAGGGTTGGATTATTAAGTATGTTTAATTACTCTATATTATTATTTTTGGCGTATATTTATGCATAACTCATAGTCCTTTGAAATTTTGATTTAGTATTCCTCATGCTATACTTGCACTCTATAACCCAATAGATTAGGCATCATTCCTAGAAGAAATGATCCACCATTTATGTAAACTAAAAATATTATTCACCAATAGATTAGGAGTAGGAAGTAGTTTGTATGCACCTCATGATTTAGCATTGTAACCAATAAAACCAACTTGAAAAATCCTTAAATTATTATCATCCAAGAGATTCATGTTGGTCATTCTCACATCTCATTGTTATGTAGTGAGGTGCTTACTAGCTTAATAGAGGTTATAGCAATAGATTAGTCATTGACATAGTGATAAAATTTATGGTTAGGAATATATTAGGTACTATTGTATCAATTTATCCACTTTTATAATCTAGTTGTGTTCAATTTTATTCAAGATACCTCTAGGGAAGCCCATTGTGTCTAGCAAAGCCAAAGTTGAAGAAGGTCCTACCCACCTTCATAGACTAGTCTAGCATTGCCCTACTTGGTCATAAGTTAGAGGTTTACTTCTATGAATTTGACACCCTTGCTTCTTAGAGAATGACCTAGCTTTAGGCATTTGAAACATACAATTCTATGCACCAAAAGGAACAAATAAATAATGAACAAGTTGTGTATATATCTAGTAAGTATAAAAAACACATGAGGAATTTTTTTAAAGGAGCTAAGAGGGCTTCCAATAGAATAAATAATGTGTATGGAGAATTTAACATGTCATGTGGATGATGAGTTGGACTACCAAATAATCATCAAAAATATCTTGTAGGCCAATACAATTTTGGGCACTTACAAGACAAGAAACTTATTACCCTTCCACTATAGGGAGTAGGTAGTTGTCATTTCTCTATGAAACTATGATCGCATGGTAAAATAAAATAAACAAGTGTTTTAAAGTGGAATACATAATATCATATATTAAATTTCAATCATTATTATAGTAATAAAAGGTTGAGATCTAAGGATGAGAAAGATTAGAAGATTATGTGGAGGGAGACAAAAAAATCATTATCCTTGTATTATATGGAGTTAAGAGGTTGTCATTACTTTGAGAATATTTCCTTACTATATCTCATAATGTTAGTTGACTCTTGTCATCAATATTAATGAGGTATACATAATATAAAATGTTAATTACCAATAATTTCTACAACAATAAAAGGTTGAGATATGAGAATGAGTAGGATTGGAGGATTGTACGAAGAGAGATGAGAAGATCATTATCCTTATGAGGTAGGGAGTGATAGGTTTGCATTAATATGTGAAGCTTTCCTTAGTACATAAATTATATACACATTGTTAAAGAGGTATGCATAAGATAAAGCATTGAATTTAAAGAACTATTATGATATTAAAATTTTGAATTTTGAGGATGAGTAGGACCAAAGGATTATGACTTGGAGAGTGAAAATAAGGCCATTACCCTTCCACTATTGGGATTGGGTAATTTTAATTTCTCTATGAAACTAAGCTCGGTATACATAATATCAAATATTGAATTCCAATCACTATTAAAGTAACAAAATATTGGTGTACAAGGATAATTGGGATTCAATGATTGTGAAGGGAGATACAAGAAACTCTTGAACCTTCCATTGTAGGTAGCAAGAGGATTTTATTACTCTATGAAACCATCCTCATATAATCTACAAAATATTAATAGTATTAAAGAGGTATACATAATATCATATGTTGAATGGTGATCATTGATAAATTAATAAAAGGTTGAGTTTTGAGGATGAGAAAGGCTAGAGGATTATTAGGATAGAGACAAGTAGCTCATTATCCTTCCATTGTATGGAGTAGGAGGTAGTCATTTCTCTATGAAACTAGCCTCACATTGTCCCCTCTAATATATTTAACAAGGAAATCCTCTCCCCTTCAAGGAAGGACCTTGCAAAAAGTCTCTTCTTAAATTATGGTGGGCCACATAATATGCCACACATCTCCCCTCTTCAATTTAAGACTCCCATGCCCTTCAACTTTGTGGGCCCCCGCTTGGGTCAAACAGTCACATGATTGAGCTTAGTATATTATTCTTCTCTATCACATGCACTTAAACACATTTTATTCTTTCTTCTATTTCTTAGTCTTAATATTCTACCTCATCCCTGTCAGAATATTTATAGTAAAGGAGAGTGGAGAAACAAATAGAACACAAAGATAAAACACAAGAACTCAATAAAAACTAAGCGTTGCTGAAACACATGCCCATCTATTAAATTTATAGATCAAGAAGCATTAAATCCATTACAAACTATAGTATGGTGGTTAGCTATGAAATTTATTGTGGATAGATGAAACATAGCTCCTCATTAATAATCTAAAAGGGAGGAAGAATGTAGAATTTGGTTGGATGTGACTTGGTTGATGGGAGATGGTGAAAGTGTCCTAGTGATCTACCAATAAAACTTTCTACATAATTAATTTAGCTACTCCAACATCCCCCCATAAATTAATTATGCTAATTACTATAAATATCCCCCCATATGGGTCTTGGCCTACAACCTTATTAAGTACCCATTTACAATTACGCATTCACTACTACAATTATGGCCATCAAATATTCAAATTCTATCTTTGAAAAATCTTATTTGTAAATTTTTTGCTTGCTTGCAAACCATTCTTCTGATCTTCTTCGGACTCAATTTCTTCATTTCTGGAAATTAATCTTCCTCATGCTACTATATTTACAAGAATTTAATTTCATCATATCATTTATCTTGGTGTCTTCGTGCACCTTCACCTCCAACTGATCGTTAGATTGAACTTGAAATTTGGATGTACACTTCCTGCAAACTCACTATCACTTGAAATCTGGATCTTGGTGTCTTCCCGCAAATGATCAGTTGGAGGTGAAGGTGCACAAAGACACCAAGATCAATGATATGATGGAATTAAATTCTTGTATAAAAATGTAATAACACGAGGAAGATTACTTTCCTGAAATAAAGAAATTGAGTTCAAAGACTGCAACTGAGAAGATGATTTGCAAGCAAGTAAAGAATTTACAAATAATATTTTTGAAAGACAAAATTTGAATATTTGATGGCCATCATTGTAGTAGTGAATGAGTGATTGTAAATGGGTACTTAATAAGACTATAGGGCAAGACCCATATTTTCTAGATTATGGAGAGATATTTAGAGTAATTAACATAATTAATTTACGAGAGAATGTTGGAGTAGCTAAATTAATTATGTAGAAAGTTTTGCTCTAGATCAGTAGGCAACTTCCACCGTCTCCTACCGACCAAGTCACATCCAGCCAAATTCTAGAGTCTTCCTCAATATATTCGGTGAACGCGACCTTCATATCTCCTTTGCAATCCCCGATATGTATGGTGCAACCTATTCTTTATTTCTGTAAACTATCTCTTTTAAGTGACCTCAATTCAGTGACTTTGTTTATATCATGTGCCTCATTTGATGTGGCTTCCTTTGGACTTCTACTCCTTTGTTGACTGTCAGTGATCTTTCTCCTAATTTTTGTGGCCTCTTTTCTTCTGGATAGGTGCTTGCAGGCTTCAAGAAATCTTTTTGCACCTAGACAGATTCTAAAATCTAGATTAGCATCTCCTTAATCATCGTCTTAAAACATGCATCCTTTCATTTATCCTCCAGCTAAAAACAATGATCTATATTTAAACAACAACAACAATTTCCTCTCCATGTGTCTCCTCGAACTCACTCATTGTTATTGCAATCTCTATCTTCTCATTTAAGCGAAGCTACCTTCTGACTGCAAGATGACTTCCACTTCTTACAGATATTCAATCAACGCTCCTTATCTTTGACTAAGACGATCTATTGGAACTTCTTTCTACAGTGATCAACATGCTAACAAAAAATTGTGGCCTTGTTAGGCACAGCCTCCTTTTAAACCATGATCAACGAGAACACCATTCTCTTTGCCATCTTATCATCTGTACTGGTATTTTAACTTGGATCTGGCTCATCAACACGATCTGGCTCTGATACCAGTTTGAAGGAGGGGGAAGAGATAGATAAAATACAAAGATAAAGCATGAGAACTCAAAAAAATTGAACGTTGAGCTAAAACATAGGCCCATCTATTAAATTTATAGATCAAGAAGCATTAAATCCATTACAAACTATGGTATGGTGGTTAGCTATGAAATTTATTGTGGGTGGATGAAACAAAGCTCCTCTTGAATAATCTCAAAGGGAGGAAGACTCTAGACTTTGGTTGGATGTGACTTTGTCGACGGGAGATAGTGGAAGTGTCCTACTGATCTACCGACAAAACTTTCTACATAATTAATGTAGCTACTCCAACATCTAGGAGGAACTTTATAAAGTTTTGTTAAGTTAAAACTTTTTAAGTCTAACGTTTTGAAATGCATTAAGGTGCTTGATAATAATTATTCATAGAAATTCCTTAGGCACCAAAAAGGAGTGAAAAATACAAGTTACTAATTCAACACCAAAATGAGATAGCTTTGACCCTTATCTTTTCTTTATTGACGCACCATGAGTTTAGAGTTTTTGTGTTATATTGAAGAGATAGCTTGATATGGTGCAAGACCAGCATTGGGTTTATAAAATTCCTCCTATTTGAAAATTAATTTCTCTTGAGCCTCCTGTCATTGCCACTTACCTGTCAGGAGCATTTGTTACCAGCAACTGGAAGATTGTCTTTGGGATTTGCTTCCCCAACTTGCTCCTGACGTGCAGCTCAGTCTGCAAAAGAATTAAATTTGCTAGGTGACTTCAAATTTTGAGAGGGAATGTTGAAGAGACAAAAAGGAATGAATGTAGACATCAGTAAGTTAGTGTGTAGAAGTTTTTTGCAGAAGCAGTCTAAGAAAAATAATGTTTTTTGAGTTCTCTATGTGATTCAGAGAAGCTCATGAACAACAGTAGCTGTATTTATTTTGTATGTGTTTGAGCAATGGTTGCTCCAGATAGAGCTTTGTGTAGCTCCTAATAGTGAGCTCCTAGAAGCTTCAGAAATTTGTCGGTCTGTGTGAGAAGCTGGGCGGGTGCATGGAAATGGGGAGCAATTTCGTGGACACCCTCTAAAAAAATATTTGAAAAACCATAACACGAGCATGTTATAACACGAGTGTGTTATAACGTGCTCGCATTATGGCTCGTTATGCCGAACCTAAGACTCGGAAACCACAAACTAGTAACAATATCGTGTTATAACATGCTCGCGTCATTGATTGTTAAAAGAAAAAAAAGAAATGCAAATCTCTCATAAACATTTCGATTAGTTTTTTTTTGCAGTCGCGGCCAAAACCTTCACAATTTCGCGCTCACATTCTAGGAGGATAATTTCAACAAATTTCTTCACCAACAATCCCTATTTCTTCGCAACGATGGCGCCATGACGACGAGGAGCTATGAGAGGTAAGGATTCTATGGTTTTTGTTTTGAATTAGTTTGTTTTAGGTTGAATTAGCTAGTTTTAGGTTGAATTTGATATTTATTTGTTTGAATTTTTAGGAGATGAAAATCAACCTACGAACCCTCAAAATCCTCAATAGGAAGACCAACCAAATCCTCAAGATCAAAATCAACCACAACATCAACCTCCTTCACTAATCACTCAACCCCCTCCTGGCACTCAACAAAATATAATGAGTGAAATTGAGAACAACAAAAAGGAAATTGAGGATTTGATCAGTAGGTTGAGTGATCCAAATGGTTCAACCACAAAAAGAATGACCCTAGCAAATTCATTGAAAGATATGTTAAAAAATGTAGATTCAATTAGCAAACAAATAACTTGATGGCAAGATAGGAGGTAGATGGCTAGAGATTATTATGCAAATAAACTATCATACAAGGATGTGAAAGATTTAAAAATTACAAAAGGTGATTTGTGCTCATTATTCACTGACCCACGCACAAATCAAAATATTACCCTCAATGCAAAGAGGTTTCCTATCCATTGGTGCCACCACCAATAGATTAGGGACCAGTTTTATGATAGGTGGTACATGGTCTTTGATTACCCACCATGCAAAAATTGCAAGGTCCCGCAATATTTCCTTAGAAAACTATACAGTGAGTTCATATTGAACAAAATCCCAAATTATTTTGATATGAGGGATTTCCAGGGGAGAGGTGGGGGGTCAGCTCAAGATAGACCTATTGCACAACCAGATCCTACACGACAAGGTAGATGAGCTCTCGCTAGGCCACCTCGTGAGCACGTTGGTATGCTTTTCGTCGTGAAGGAAAGTGCTAATGTAGAGACATTGCAGGTAATCAACACTTTGACCCAGAGTGTCATCCATCATACTATCCCTATTATATAGTGCCATCTAGGGGAGTCTTCGAGTGGTGTCCTTCGAACACATGTGTGTCAATATTGCGAGGCTACTTGTTCATATGTCCCCACCGACACTCAAGAGACTGGTATGCAAGATCCGTTTGCAGCTATGGAGATGGAGAGGCTAGCTGACATTTTTCGTGAGGCATATGGCATTGATAGTCAAGTAAAATTTAGTGCATGTGTTCATTGAATCTAATTTATTAAATTTTGATTTTGAAATGCAAGATTAACTAAAAATGTTTTATGATTTTAATAAAATTGCAAGGTCACAGTGTTGAGACTGGATAGACCGGCCCCCCACCAACCTATTTTTGTAGTACACCTATCGCTAGGGTATGTAACTAGTAAACAATTATAAATTTATTGCATGTTAATAGCATTGTTTTACGAATGGTAATTTAATATGCAATTTTGGATGTTGAGCAAACTAATATTGGAGGTTTTGATGGAACACTTCCCAATGGCGGTGGATTTACTCAAACCTTCACGACGGTAATAGAATAAAGAGTTTAACTAATGAATCATGTACTTAATAGATTTGTGTAGTTTATATGCACATCGTTGATTACGTTGAATAATTTTTTGTTTTATTTTTAGTTGTTGTGAGATGATACACCACTGAATGTGATGAGGGCAATGGATATTGGTGTGACATCTGCTATACAATCCTCGATGGCTCTGAAAAAAGAGGTATGAGGCAAATTAGTAAATTTACATTTACATTTGTTGTTATAGATGTTAGTTAGTGAAAAATCAAACCATTATTGATTCACGTAGTTTAATTTCTATGTGTATGGTTTATACAGAGCTTGAGCATGTCTGAGCAAGGGTGTGAGAATATTTCCCTCATGGAGAGAGATAGTGAGATGGTTGTAAGTGATTATTTTGTCAAATATATCTTTGTTTATAATGTAATTTCTATATATTCATGTCTTTACTTCTTATTGTAACAGTTAAAACTTCACCATGAACTAAACTCTAGGAGGAGGAGTAGGAGCACTCCACGAGTGCAACAAAAATGAGTGACATATCTATCACCATCCAATCGAAAAGGAAAGGGAAATATTTTATTTCCAGGGCATGGAGAGCAATGACTTTTGATTCCAGAGCCCTTTGTTGTATGCCTACATGGCAGTTTTGTACATATTGTTTATTGGACATATTTGACATTGTATGCTTATATGGCATTCTTCTAAGCCTATATGGCTATTTTGTACATATATTTCATACTTATATCGACATATATTCATGTATACCTACATGGCTATTTGGTTAATACAAATATCTTTTATCGATGTCTGTCCATATTTGCATTCTAAATTGATGGTTCAATAGATATGAGTTATGTGTATTCAAGTGTATACTTTACAACTTACATGTATACTTTGTGACTTACGTGCATTCGAATGTATACTTTGTGGCTTACGCATTTTCATGCGTATACCTTGTATTCATGCATATACTTTGTTTTAATTTGTGTATACTATGTATTCATGTGTATATTTTTTGAGGCTTACGTGTTTTTGAGTACTTGTACTTCCCTTATTGACATGTACATGTTTGAAATATTCACGTGTATAATTATTAATTGGTTATCCCTAGCATTGATCTATGTCATCCTCAATGCATGATCCTTGAGATGGAGTAAGAACACCCTCAAGGTCAAAAGGATTCTCACATGCATTCTTCATAGGCTCATTTTGGTAGTCAAACCAAAAACCTCTTGCATCATTGAAATGGAAAAATTTATCCTTTATAAAAGGTCTGAAGCCATTATCATTCTTTGTCAGTTCTTCATGTATCCACTCCCTAGTAATGGTTGTCTCATGACCTCCATGAAACCAAACATTTATCTCATTTGTGATGGAAGAAATATATGAAGATTTATCACTACACAATTGAATCCTAATAGCAATATCACAATATTTATATATCTAAATGTGTTATTTCCTTCAGCTAAAATTTGCTCTTATACTTATGTGATTGATGTATGTTTGTGTATGGGATCATAGTAATTTCTATTTGATGATGCTATTGTGTCTTTAAGGTTTATTTATTAAAGGGTGCATGAAACAAGTTTTAAATCCTTAAAAATATTTGAATTTCTTAGGTTTTTCTATTTTTTCGATTCTGGACTCCGAGCCCAAGTCCAAGTCAAAAATTGGCTTGTCAAGTCTGAGGCGAGTCCAATTCTAAGGCGAGTCCAAGTCTTGTAACACTGGTGTGAACACATTGAGGAATAATGTATATTCCGATGAAGAGAGAAACCATCCTTGTTTCCAAACAAACCATGGTATAGATATGGTTGGTATAGATAAAACATCACTCTTCTAGATAGTTCGAACCATAATCTATCATGGCTGCAAACACACCTTCATTATGTGTGTTCTTGATCCTACTGAAGAAATGGTGGAACATGTTGTAGATCAAATATTGCAACCTTAAGTGCACAAGAAGGTTACTTGTCCTGATTTTCGCAAATGTCTTTAAGATGTTCATCCTTCTTGAGTAATGCAAACTATTGATGTCATCTAGATCTTTGAAACTATCTACAATCATGTGCAATACTATAGAATCTAGAGCTATATCTAATACTACAAATGACTACTTAATAAAGGTTAAACATTCCTCTATTCTTTTTAATGTGACCATAATGGCATTCCTTTAAGATAAACTAGTAAGCTTACTACCTGATTCATAAAGTAATCTTGCCAACCACTATCATTGGTTGCCATGCTTCCAATGGAAAGTCATTTTTTTGCAATACCCAAAGGCTAGCAGGTTCATTCGCTCTAATACCACTGTAATGACTTGAGCTCTGGATCAATAGATTTTTGATATATTTCTTATTGGATTGACAAAGGTTGTCATCCAATATTATTAAGATAGATAACAGAGTTCCCAAATTATAAATGAAATAAATTCTGAATATGAAATCTAATTCAAATATTAATTTGATAATGGAAATTTGATAAATAAATATAATAGTTGTTTCTAATTAATCAATTAAAATCATGTGCTAGCTTTGAATATGAATCTACCTATCATTGATATATAGGCCTTAAGAATTGGGATTCCTTTCCTAATCGATACTTTGTACTCATGCATCTTACTTTGAGTCCTTTCCGGATTATATTCTTGAAACGTATACTCCCATATTATAATTTTTTCTCATATAGACCAATCCCACACTAGGTAATTCAATAATAAAAATAAGTATGCAAATTGATTACCCTGATCTTCCCATCTTATTCTCTTTTATACTCGAAAAATACACAATGGAATCCTGATAGCAATATCACAATTTGACACATTGTAAAAAATACCTCCTACTTATCAATTGATGAGCTAAAGGGGCTCTATGATGAATGTTTCATAAGGCACAACACTTGTTGAAGGTTATGCAAATGGGGTCGCAAGCTAAGTGGGATTAACCTTGGGGAAAAAACTTCATGGTTAAGCACTTGAGCTAGAGTAGTACTGGGATGGGTGACCTCCCAAGAAGGCCTAGTGCCTCACCTTTGTGAGCATCACCTAGATGCAATGAGTGCTAAGTGGGCCATTCATTAGCATGAGAGATGGGTTCTTGTGAACTTAGCACTCTTTCAATCCATGTCAGCTTTAGGACCGTACAAGAAGTTGGAGGTCGTACCAAGTACGGGATCAACAAGTTTGTATAAAAAATCTAAAAAATAGAGAATAGTGTGAATAATTCTTATCTTATCTTCTCCAAAAGTTCATCAACAACCTCCATTCGAGCCTCTCAATGATTTACATAGTGTTTTACACCCTTATCTAACTGATCCACTCCCTCAACTAACTAAAAACCAACTTTCAAAACAAGTAGATGTTGCATTTCAAATTTGTTGCTTTAAGCAACTTACAAATTTGCAACTTTAGACTCCTCCAACCTAAGGGATCAATCCGGTGGAACATAGCTCAGAGCGATTCCACATGTTTCAGTGTGAAAGAGGACCATGCCTAGCGTAAACATACCTATTTGGACATGTTGGAATAGTCCACTTGGTCACACATGTTGTAGAATGAAAGTTGCACCACTTTGCAACTTTGCACTGCTTGCATTTGATGCTTTTTCCATCAAGTGAAAATCTGCCACCACGAGAAAACCACTCTGAGATAGCCAAAACTGAGAGAGGATTTTGTAGAGGGGCTCAACATGATCCTATAGGATTAGACAAAAATTTTCTAAGCATCATGGTATTTGAGTAATAGCATGCTGAAGTTTGTAGCCATTTTGCACTTTGGACCCTTGAGGGATCGATCCGGTGGAACATAGCTTAGAGTGATTCCACGTGTTTCAATGTGAAACAAGACCATTCCTAGCATAAAAATACCTATTTGGATGTGTTGGAGCAGTTAGTTTGGTCACACGAGTTGCAGAGCGAAAGCTTCACCACTTTGCAACTTTGCACAGCTTGAATTTGACACTTTTTCCATCAAGTGAAAATTTGTGGTCACGAGAAAACCACTCCGAGATAGCCAAAATAGAGAGGTTTTTCTAGAGGGGTCCAACATGATCTTGTAGGATCAGACGAGAAGTTTATAAGTGTCACGATATCCAAGTAATAGCATGATGAAGTTTGCAGCCATTTTGCACTTTGGACCCTTAAGGGATCGATCTGGTGGAACATAGCTCAGAGTGATTCTACATGTTTCAGTGCGAAAGAGTACCATGCCTAGCATAAAAATACCTATTTAGATGTGTTGGAACAATTCGCTTGGTCACACGAGTTGCAGAAAAAAAGTTGCAAATTGTTTATATGACCTTTATATGACCTTTTTCACATTGTTTACATTTCAAAATTCAAAGTTTGCAATTTTTCCTATTCAAGGCATTTACAGAACAAGGTGCTACTACACAAAACATGAAATCCAATCTTACAATATTTGAGTATATCTCATTATCTAATTAAATTTTATTACAATGCCTCAGGCACTTTGTTCTCATAGATCTTTTGCAATGTCACTCATACATTCGAGATTCTCTTTAAATGTCTACATCATAGGTTCTCATTATGAGGTTAACTTCAAATGAGTAACTTGAGATTCCCTTGGTAAGCTTCACACACTCTTTTATAATGGCTTGAAATCAAAATTGAGATTTGTCAAAATCATCAAAATAAGTATGTTGCATTGCCTTTTTGGCTGAAATTCTCTTTGATGGCTCTTAAATCAGCATTTTCTGCAATGAAAGATCAATCAATTTTTAGTAGTTTACTTACAAATACACAAATTAAAAGAGAAAAATAAAGAGCATCCAAAATGGAAATGAAATAAAAATAGATGGAAGGCACTTATAGATGTTGCATGCAGGCATCAAAATAAGGATGTTGCATTTCTTTTTTGGCTGACATTCTCTTGGATGGCTCATATATCTACATTTTTTGCAAGGGGACACCAATCACTGTAAAAGAAGATGATAGCATTGGCATCAAACAAATTAATGTGCATACAAGTATAAATTAATAAGAACCAATGTGCATATACTTACAAATTAATCCAACAAACCATCCGGGTCTACTCTACTCTTTATTGTGTCAAGTATTACCTCATGGTCAGACTCACGAACCTTCCATAACATCTTGTTCAAAGGTCTACCCCCATATTTGGTCAAATGAACATTGGATGCCATGACAAGGTTCGAGTAATCAAGAATCTTACGATGCATGTCAAAATCTTGAAATAGCCAATGTTTAACACTTGAATGTGGGTACCTTCTAAGCCATGTTCCAGTAACCGCAACTAAGCCTGTAGGGTATTTGATGTTTTCTCCATCTATAACTAGGACCTCCAATTTATTTTTGGCATCAACTCAATGACACAAGTAATAGTCTATTCACTCTTCATTTTCTTCATCTACAATAACTGCATAAACATGCCCTACATTGATATGTGCAAAAAGTATCTTGAAATTTTTCAACATTACAAATATAGTACAAAGTAAGATAACGATATGGAATTTCAACAACTAAGAAAGTAGATATATCACTTGGTTGAACTAGATTTGATACGTGGTCAAAGTCAACTAATGATTCTATCTGTGCTAGTTTCAATACCATCGGAGGCGATACATGTGAAGTGGGCTAAGATAACTTGTGAACCATTTTTCAACCCACTCCCCTGACTCACAATCATTCCAGGCTTGCATTGTACATGAAGAACAAAAGCATTCCATCTTTCATGTATTGATACTCCATGAACCTGCATTTGAGCTAAGGAAAGAGTGTACCTCACTCGATCCTGTTAGTGTACAATAGTCTTCATATGGTGTAATGTTAATATCATCCATCAACCAAAAAAATATACAAACTGAAGACGTACCTTCATTACTTGGACCCATCAAAGCATTACACCACTCGACAATTGATTTTGCATCTGTCAACTTTGCACTGTCTTTATACTTTAACTCTTCTCATTTTAATGCTCTTTTCATGCATGCTCCTGCAACATCATGCTCCCCCTTTCCATGTCCAGCCTCACAAAATTTCCACATACGTTGAACACCTGTAATGACATGCATCCTGTACAACCAGTGAAACATGTGCGATTTCTTGAACTATTCTGTACAATTATCAAACCATATTATATGTTGATCGTATTTTACACCCCTCTGAGCCAAACCACTGTAGAACATTTGGAAGCAACCTTGCACGAACTCTGCAAAATGTGTGCGATCATCACTAATGTAAAAGTGGTACTCCCTAAATACCTTCCTTTTCTCATCTGCACTATCAGATGCATGAATGAATTCTATGTGCACAAATATTGAAACTTGTATGGAGTTGTAATACTGTGAGTGCACCTCATGTTGTGGTTGTAGAGTGTAGTTCTCTACAAATTCAACCATAGATACTATTCTTCCAAATAGAAAGGTGTCCTTGCATAGCTTGAACTGTGTGTCCAACCATCAGGTTCTATAGGTATGCATTGCATACTCAGACAATATATTGTCACAAAATGTGGTCATAAATTGGTACGCTAGAATCTTCTCAATAACCAAATCACACCTTTTTGCTTGAGACCCATCTTTTGTACCATATGACACTATTTTTATACTTCCTGAACTCTACTAGTTTATGTCCCACCTCATCTGTGCTTTCCATATGTTGACATACTGGCATTGGTGGAAGCCACCGCAACGCACGCATGAACCATCCGAGCATGTTGTCCTATAGAATATCTGGCCATCCTCTATTTCACATAATTTTTTTGATAAGAACTCTCTTGAAGATTTTGGTGGGGCTTCTATGCCACAATCCTACAAAACATCGTTAGTATGCAAATCTAAACATATAGAACGATAAAAATGATAATGGTTAGAAAATTCAATATGTATTTTAGAACAACAAGTAGTGCATGTGTGATTTATCTTGACATAAAAAGGTTTAAGCAATTCAAAAAATCTTTGAGAAATATTAATTTGAGGATAATCATTTTCAAATTTCCAAAAAAATTGGGTTTGAGTCATATCAAAAAAATGCTTTGGATGTGCCTCATGATTCTGACTACCGATTCTCCTTCCTACCACATCCCTTTGATTCGGAGATGGCCTTGTGTTATTCTTCCAATAATCTTCAGCTAGTGTTCTCTAGGATTCAATAACTTCTTTATCTTTTTGTGACAGTCTCCTCGAGAATGCCCATAATTCATTTGTATCATTGCCCTCAAATCTTTCCCACCTTTGAATGGCTCTTGATAAAGTTTTTCTACTAATTCCCATTTGTTCACTAGTCTTTTTAATTAGACGAGCTCTTTTTTTTTGACAGCTTACCAAATTCGATGTAATGACACATCAAGTGACATTACTATCCTTTGAGCGTGAGGTCTTACCCACACTCTCATAAGCATCCATTATATTCTTCAAAATAGTGTCTTCACTCGATGCATTCAATGTTCTCAACCCAAGATTCTTCATGATGTTCCTATACTTTACACTTCGCATCATTTCAACAAATAGTTGACATCTTGCAGTCTCATTTAACCTTTCAAACAATCATTCCCAAATCTTATCAACATATCTTCTACAAGTGTGTGTTGAAATATTACCTTCCATGTGCTGCAAAATCTCATCATCAATATTTAATTGAGGTGTGCTAGATTGCGTACCTTCAATCGAGGGTGGAGAAGAAGACATACCTTTAGGTTCACATGGGGATGATGGCATACCTTCTTCAACAATTCTGAGTGATGATGTACTCTCAACTTGAGATGTGTTGGATGGTGTCCAGCAATATTCACTTGCAATAGATGGTGTTCATCCATATTCGCTTGTGCTAGATGGTTTCCCTCCATATTCGCTTGTGCTTAATGGTGTCCCTTCATATTCACTTGTTGTAGAGGGTGTGTCTCCAACTATGGTATCTTAATCTGTCTTACGATGATGCTTTCTCATTCGTGCCTATTGTGCTACCAATTCCTGTTCTCTTTTCGACGGTTGAGGTTCCTCTACAATCAGGTTATTTTCGTCAATCATTTCCAATTTATTATTTTCACAATATGCTTCCACCCGAACTCTCTCCTTTTCTTTCAAGGTTTCATTATCTTCGTTTGTTAGTTTCCTCTTTGTCTTTTTCTTCGGCATGGCAGATAATTTTATCTGTACCATGGTAATGAGACGAATATTAGTTCCTAAAAAATGTATCCATTCAATTTAATTGAAAAATATATGCCATTCAAGGCTTCATTTAAATAATACATACAATCATCATGTACAAAAGTTAACCTAGCATGTAGACAAATGTGTACAAACTATGGAAGCACTAGGTTGGCCAGAGCACATTTCTAACTAAAAGTGAATAACCATGATGGTGATTCTAAAAACTAATGAGTGTAATGGCATTGTGAGTGTTTGATAAGTTTGTGGTGTAGGAGCACCTTGACAATCTATGCTTCCATTTTGAAATTTGATTCAATTTTAGGTATCTTCATGTTGTAAGAGGGTCACTAAAGACATTTTCCATGTACCGGTTATATGAGCTTTCAAAGGTGGTTGTTTTTTAGTTCTAGGCATTGGGGGGAGTTTTTTTTCATTTAACAAGGTTTAAAAAATCTCCATTGGCTTGAAGGAAGGATTTTTTTCATTTTGAAATCGATTCTTTTGATAAAAGAACGTTGTTTTCCAGAAATTCACTGGTTTTTTTGCACTTTCCTGCACTTTTACAGATCTTTATAGCCTCCCCTTGATAGAAAACTAATATAATATTGTAGGCACATGTCTTAACTCTCTAATGCATCAGTTCTGTAGGCTTAACAATTTGTTTGAAGGGAGCAATTGACAATTTTCTAAAACTGCTCATTTCAAGCCAGTCAAGGGTTTGAGTAGGATTTAATTATGAAATGACCACCCCACCTATTGTTATGACTTGTTTCTCGGTGGGATGGCATGTAAATTTTTAAATTATGGTATTTTATTTTTGAACATGCCTTGGAATGAAACTAATGACAATAGGATGGGGTTCTTAGGCTGAAACAAGCACTTTTCCATGAGAATTTGAGGAACCAAGGAGTGATTTTGAAAAAGTGTTGGAGTGGTGTATGTAATGAAATTTTGAGCTTATGCAAGGTATTTTGAAGATTTTTGATGCTTTGGAATGGTCTAGGAAGGCCCGGGTATAGGAGTTTCTATTAACCCTCCCTCTTTGCATTAAAAAATGGGGGTTTTTGTATTGGAAGCCTAGTTGAGTGGTTAAGGTCCTAAGACTTGGAAAATATCTTGTTTTGAGACCTAATTAAAGACTTTTTTTGGGTTTGGAAGTCTGGTGTGAGGATATAAGGGTAGTTCCTTTGTAAAATTGGCCTACTTGGAGGCCTAAAATAGTGAAAAGGTCAGTTTTCTTAAAGTTGTCCCAAAGGAGTCATGCGATGGGTTAAGGTATGTCTTGCTACTAGTAATGTGGACAGTGAACAAAGGAACTAAGTTTTTGTGTAAGGGAAGACTTCTGAAAGGTTTCATTTTTGTTGTACTAACTCAAACAAAGATTTATTAAGCAAATAATGGTTTGGTTGTGCCTTAAGAATTATAGTTTTTGTTTGTAAACAATGGTGCCATTGTGGAAGATTTAAGACAACTTGTGAATGAAATAATCATTGGTTGATGTTATGAGGAACCTAGTTGATTGTAATTAGTTATTTTCAATATTTTCAAGGTGTTTTGAAGCTCCTTAAGGAATTGGGAACTCTTAATGCTAATTTGAGTATACGAATCAAAATTTTTGTGAAGGGAAATATAGTTGAATAAGTGTGTCAAGAAAGGTGTCGATTCCTTTCTTTCTACTGCATAATTTTGTGCAGAGGTATTGGAAGGTGTTTGGACCCTTCGAAGGAATGGGAGAGGCTTGGAGTTTTCTTAAAGGATGAATTTTCATGAATGGTTATGAGTTTCTAATCAACTTTATGCTATGTTACAATCAATTTTATGATGGTTAATCTATTTTTCTAAGTCTAACAAAGAGTTGAAACCAAGTTCTAATGTTTTGATGAAAAGATGATTGAGTTTGTTTGTTGATCTTCTTCAATTTAAGTTAGGGTCAGAAGTACCCTTGATGATATTTGGATCCTGGTAGATGTTCTGCATCAAGTTTAAAATGGTAATTGGCAAGTGTATATAATTGTGTATATAATGGTAATTTAAAATGTGCATTGACAACCTAAGGTTATAATGACAAACAAAAATGAAAGAAATCCATAATAGAATGAAAGAAAATGTGTAAAGAATTCACATACCTAAAAAACCAGACCTTCAAATGGAGGAGTTCAACCCAATTATGTAGCCTTAGCTTCTTCTTTCTTCAAAATCCACAATAATTTGGCTTGTTCAAAAGCTTGTTCCCCTCCAAACTTCAATTGAATATCAGTTTTCAATGGAATTAAAACTTCAATTGATATTATATGTCTTTCAATGTGGAAACTCTGCTATTTCATGCAAAGGTGGTAGAAAGATCATGGAAAAGGTGGTGGAATATTAAAAACATGCTTGCACACTTCACAACATCATCAAAAAGCTGCTTTTTTTCGGAGCATGCGCAAAACGAGGGGAATATGCAAACTGTGGGCCTTGAAATCATGGGTATATAGAGTTTTTTACCGTTTTAGTGGAGTACAAAATGTGCTCACATTATAACGCGAGCACGTTATGTGGAATATGGTTGTCTTAGTATATTTATTTTCTCCCTCTTTGTCTTTACCCTCTATCCTAATTCTATATATGTCCCCTGCACCCTTATAGTAGAGGAGATAGAGGTGAGTGTGTGTGATAGAGAGAGAGAGGTGGAGGGAGAGTGGGGGAGAGAGAGAGAGGGAGAGAGAGGTAGGGAGGAAGGGAGGGAGAGGGAGAGAGGGAGGGAGAGAGAGTGGGAAATGGAGATACATAGGGAGGGAGAGAGGGGGAGAGTGGGAGAAAGAGAGAGTGGGAGAGAAAGAGGGAGAGAGGGAGGGAGAGGGAGAGGGTGAGAAAACGATATTTGGAGAGATGGAGATAGAGAGGAAAGGGGTGAATGGGAGAAAGAGAGAGTGGGAGAGTGGGAGAAGGGGATATTGGGATATTGGGAGAAGGGGAGAGTGGGAGAATGGGAGAGTGAAAGAAAGAGAGAGTGGGAGGGAGAGAGCTGGAGAATGGGAGATAGAGAGGGAGAGAGAGAGGGGGA
>CM021102.1:401610349-401631088 GCA_007115665.2 Sequoiadendron giganteum | reverse complement strand
ATACCCTCTTAATCCTTAAACCCTAATCCCTCAACCCTTAAACCCTAATCCCTCAACCCCTATACCCTCTTAATCCCTCAACCCTCAACCCTTAAACCCTAATCCCTTAACCGCTATGCCCTCTAAATCCCCAGACCCTCAACTCCTCAACCCTAAACCCTTAAACCTTAATCCCTCGACCCCTATACCCTCTTAATCCCTCAACCCTCAACCCTTAAACACTAATCCCTGAACCCCTACAACCTCTTAATCCCTGAACCCTCAACGCTCAACCCTCAACCCTTCAATCGTAATCCATCTACCCATATACCCTATTAATTTGTCAACCCTCAATGCTCAACCCTCAACCCTTCAACCCTGATCCCTCTACCCCTATACCCTCTTAATCCTTGAACCCTCAACCCTTAAACCCTAATTCCTCGACCCCTATGCCCTCTTAATCCCTCAACTCTCAACCTTTAAAATTTAATCCCTCAACCCCTATACCCTTTGAATCCCTCAACCCTTAAGCCCTAATCCCTCAACCCCTATAACCTCTACCCTATAACCTATTAATCCCTCAACCCTAAACCCTAACCTGTAAACCCTCTACCCTCTACCGTCAATCCTCTACCCTCTACCCTCAACCCTAGTCCCCCAACCCTTAAACCCACTTAGTAAACTCTCTACCCTAATCCCTCAACCCTCTTGAACCTTAAAACCTCAACCCTTAAACCCTTAAACACTCAACCCTAAACCCTCGACCCTCAACCCTCAACCCTTAAACCCTAAACTATTAAACCCTCTACCTTCTACCCTCTACCCTCAACCTAATACTCTCTACCCTAAACCCTAATCCCTCAACCCTTATACCGTGAAATCCAAGAAAAATCTCTACCCTAATCCCTAAACCCTCAACCCTTAATCTCTCAACCCCTATAACCTCTACCCTATATATTGGACCCTCAACCCTAATCCCTCAACCCTATACCTTAAACCCTCAATCTTCAACCCTCAACCCTTAAACCCTCGACCCTTTACCCTATACATTAAACACCAACCCTCAATCCTTAAACCCTAAACCCTCTACCCCTTACATTGGACCCTGAACCTAATCCTTCAACCATATACCCTCAAATCTATACCCTAAACCCTCTACCCCCAACCAAGTAAACCCTTAACCCTAAACCCTTAACCCCAAACCCTTCAACCCTAAACCCTTAAACCTTCTACCCTATACCCTCTACCATAGACCCTATTCCCTCAACCCTCAAACCTTAAAACCTAATACCCTAGAAACCATCAACCCTATAGGTCCTTCACCCTAATCCCTCAACCCTATACCCTCAACCCCTATCACTTTTTCTCTATCTATACATCTCACCTCTCCCTCCTTCACTCCCTCCTACCCTCTCTAATTGTCTCTATCTACCATCTCCCTCTTTCTGCGTACCTCTCGTTCAATCAATCCCTACCAACCTCTCTCGCTCCCTCTATCCATCTCTCTTTATGTCCCTCCCACTCCATCCCACTCTCTCCCACTACCTCTCTCTCCCTCTAGCAACCTACCTAGGTAACTCTCTCTTTGTCTCTCTCCCCTTTCTCTATCTATTCCTCCAACCCTACCTAGATAAGTCCCTCTCACTCCACTCCCCTCTTTCTTTACCTCTATCAGGTCACTCCCTCCCACACCCTCTCCCTCTCTCAGGTCTGTCGCTCACACTCCCTCTATCTCCCACTCCCTCTCTAACACTCCATCTCTCTCACACTCTCTCTCACTACCTATCTCTCAAGTCTCTCCCTCTCACCCCCTTCACACTCTCAAGTCTCTCCCTTTGGCACCCTACCTACATAACTCTCTCTCTCTCCATCTCTCTCTCCCCCCCCTCTCTCTCCCTCTCCCTCAATTATCTCTCCCACCCCCCCTCTCTCTCCCTCTCCCTCAATTATCTCTCTCCCTCCCTCTATCCCTCCCACCCTACCTAGCTAATTCCCTCTCACTCCAACCCCTTCTCTCCCACTCCCTCTCTCTTAAACTCTCTCTTCCACCCCCTCTCCATCTCTCTAGACTCTCTCTCTCTCTAAATTCTCCCTTCGTCTAAAGACATACATAAATGCATACATACAAGCATAATACATATGTACATATAATATTACATCCATACAAGCATACATACATGCATGACATACATGTACATACAAACATACAAATATATCAGCATGCATTCAATATATTGGCATTTAAAATAAAATAAGACATAACGCGAGCGCATTATAACACACCGCGTTATGTCTTAGCTGACATGTTTCCCGCAGAAGCAAAAACCATGTCAAAAGTGAGATATAACATGGGTGTGTTATAACACGCTCGCATTATATCTTGCTTTGGGAATTCCCAAGCCTTAGGCTTTGTATTTTCCTTGGAAAACCAACCCAAAGGCTTGGAGGGCATTCCCAATGACCAGAGACGTGTTTTTATAAAATGCACCATATTTCTCATAATCGAGTTGGTGCTAACTGTCAAGATTGCATGTGGTTCAATATCAAAAAAATTGAACACATGGGTGATGTTGGGTTGTCTTTTAGCTATCCAACGATGTAATTTTTTTTCACTTTCTGAAAATGTTAAGTCTTTCATCCATAATTTATTTTATCTGTATGTCTTTTTTTTGCCAAAAAGTAGTCTTTGGTATTTTTTTCGTTATAAATTAACAATTCATCAATTTTTCAACTAAATTACATATTTCAAAACTAGCCTCCATTCTACAAAATTAAAAAAAATTAAAAATCAATTAGTTTCCAAAATTTGTAGGGGTAGCACGGCCAAAATTCTGTTTTTCAAGAAATGTCCACTTCGTAAATTAGTAAAAAATCAAAATTCATTAAAAAATTAACAGAAAAATTGTGCATCAACTACATACTATTAGCTAACTTCTGACCATTGCGATTTTAAAAATACTAAAAAAAATTCATCGTACGAGGGTCGTACAAGAGTTGCTATGTTATGTTTTTTTGACAAAAACAACACCAATTTTTGTACATCCCTCGTTTGAACTCCTTAATCTCAACCATTTTCAAAATAAATTAGTAGTTTAGAAAGTAGACTCGGAGCACTTGAATCCTTCTTTTTGTTCCATCTCAAAATTTTGAGTCTAGGTATCCTCAATTTCACATCCAAGGTTAGTATTTCCTGATTTCAAAAAAAAAATTGTCCACTTAAGTCCCCTTTTTGGGAACCATCTTGGTGCACTTACCCAGCTCCTGATTGCTCCCAACATTTTGTAATATGTAGTTTAGTTTTATTTTATGAGTTTTTAAGTTTATCCTTGTAATGTCATTTCCAACTTATTGAATAGAAAAGAAATTGCATGTCTCCTTGCATTGTTTGTGCTTCCACATTTTTTTTGGGTATTCCCAGTTGATTGGGAAATAGAGCAACAACTTTGTGTTATTTTGTGCATTAAGAAATCTGACATGGTATCAGAGCCATAGGCCCCATTTCTTCATGAGTTAGGGCATTTTTTTCTTCTAGGGATTAAGTTTTTTTTGCAAGAGACATGGTTGGAGATGAAGGGAAGAGTTGGCAGCAGCCACCGTCCTTTAATGGATAGAACTATGATGTTTAGGTAAAGAAGATGAAGATTATTATCGTTGCTAATGAATTGTGGGAGTTTTTGACAAATGGGTTCGTGGATGTTACTGACCCAGCATAGTATGCAACTCTCATAAACAACTACAAGACCCAATTGAAGGAGCAAAGGAAGAAGGATGCTAAGACATTGAGTTTGATAGAAGAAACCATGACATAGGCCATTTTTAACAAAATAGCAGTAGTTGAGTATGCAAAGGAAGCTTGGGAAATCCTTGAAAATAGCTACAAAGGGACTGATAAGGTTAGATTGGTGAAGCTCTAGATGCTTCGAAGAGATTTCAAGAATCTCTTGATGAGGGACAACAAGTCCATTTTGGACTTCCACGCAAGAGTCTCTAGTTTGATAAACTAGTTGAGGATGAATGGTGAAACCATGGAAGAGCAAAGGATTGTGGAGAAGATCCTTAGAATTTTTCCCTCCAAGTATGATGCAATCGTCATTGCCATTGAAGAGGCAAAGGAACTCTCTACTTTGATGGTGGATGAGTTGATGGGTTCTCTTCAAACCCATGAGCAACACCTAAATAGGTCTGCTACTTCTTCCCAAGAGCAATATTTTAAAGCTCAATCAAATGCAAGAGGTGAGGGGTGAGTTAGAAATAGATCTCGACGTGGTCATGGTAACTCCGGACAAGGAAATGCTGGAGGAGAAATCTCAGGACGAGCAAGTAGCTCTTAGACCAGCTCCTAACGAGGAAAGAAGAACAATAGTTTGAATCAAAGGTATGAAAAAAGCAATGTTGAATGCTACTACTGTCATAAGTTTGGCCATTATGCAAGTGAGTGCTAGAAAAATCACAATAATCAATCAAAATTAAATGAAAATGTGGTTGAAGGAAATCAGTCCATAGCCTTCATCATGTGCAACATTGGTGAATAAAGCAACCTCAAAGTCTAGTATTTGGACAACAGTTGTAGCAACCACCTGAGTGGTAATGAAAGTTTGATTTCTTTCATTGATAAGAATGTAAAGTTAGAGATAAGAATGGGGAACAATGGATTAGTTCCGGTTGTGGGCAAAGGACATATCATGATCCGCACCAAGCAAGGTGAAAAGAAGAATATTCAGAATGTATTTTTTTCCTCTGGGTTAAAGCATAACCTCATGAGTGTTGGAAAGCTGATCCAAAATGGATATAAAGTGTTGATGGAGAAGGGTCAATGCATTATTTATGAAAAGAATGAGAGGAGGAAAGTGTTTGCAGAAGTTCAAATGAAAAAGAACTGGATGTTTCCTTTGAAGATTGAGAAGTGTTTCTCATCTCAGTCCGTAGCTACACCTCTCATGAATGGAAAACGTATAGTAGTACAGCAAGTATCCCCCAGGAGAACCATTCAAGACCCCTCCAAGCTATGGCATCTCAGGTATGGACACTTAGGCTATGTTGGTTTGAGTCTTTTTTCTAAGAAAAAAATGATTAATGATTTGCCAAGAATAGTAGAGTCTAATGTTAAGTGTGAGGTTTGCATTTTGGGCAAGCAACATAGGAAACCCTTTCAATCAAGAAACTCTACAAGGGAAAGAGCACCATTGGATTTGGTGCACATGGATTTGGTAGGCCCTATGCAAACCAAATCTATTGGTAAAAGCCAATATTTCATGACCTTCATTGATGATTACAGCCATAGGACATGGGTCTATTTTTTGCAACATAAGTCTGAAGCATTTGATAAGTTTTTGTTGTTTAAGGACCAGGCTAAAAAGGAGAGTGGACATGTGATCAAGGTCCTAAGTTCAAATTGAGGAGGAGAGTATACCTCAAATCAGTTTGTGTATTTTTGCAGGAAAAATGGCATCAAGAAGGAGCTAATAGCCAGTTATACTTTGAAGCAAAATGGAGTGGCTAAGAGAAAGAATAGGACCATCATGGAGATGGCAAGGAGCATGCTAACAGCAAAGATACTCCCAAATGTATATTGGGGAGAGACTATAGCAACAGTTGTATATTTGCTAAATAGAAGTCCAACAAAGGCGGTATGTGACAAAATCCCACAAGAGGCATGGAAAAAACACAAGTGGACGGTTGAGCACTTAAGAGTGTTCAGATATGTGGCATATGCACTTGTTCAAAAAGAGAAGAGAAAAAACTTGGATGACAAGGGTGAGAAGTGCATCTTCATGAGCTATAGTGAAGGTTCCAAAGCCTACAGGTTGTATAACCCAGTCACTAAGAAAATTGTTGTTAGTAGAGATGTGGAGTTCTTAGAGGATGATTCATGGGATGGTCTGACAAGTCTTGACAGCTCCCGACAACTCCCAACAGTTCTGGGTGATGGAGAGAAGGAACAGGAAGATCAACAAAATCCTACAGCATTAGAGACAGTCATCTCCTGACAACTCCTAATATAGGTAGACAATCAAGAAGACAGACACAGACAAGCAAAGAATTGGCCACATAGAGCTCCTGACATCAACAAACAACTAGAGGATTGGCTCCAAAGAGCTCTAAACCTAGTCTGTTCAGTAGAGTAGTAGCAGTAGTGAAATTTTAGACTCCAATCTTGCCTCCCTAATGCCAAAGAATACCAAGAGTCTAAGGGAGATCTACCAAAATGAAAGGTATGATGAAGAGTTTGATGAGGACATGAATTTTGAATTGTTTTCTCATAGTGATCCAATTTATTTTGAAGATGTTGTGAAGGAGGAGAAATGGTGTGAGGCCATGGATGAGGAGATAGATGCAATAGAGAGGAACAACACATGGGAGCTAATTGATTTGTCTCCCAAAAAGCAAGTTATTGGAGTGAAATGGGTCTACAAGACCAAGTGCAATATTGAAGGAAGGATAAAGCAACATAAGGTATGATTGGTGGTTAAGGGGTACAAACAACAGTTTTGGAGAGACTATGATGAGACATATGGCCTCATTGCAAGGATGGAGATCATGTGGGCAATCATAGCAATTGCAGCCCAACACAAATGGAAGGTGTTTCAAATGGACGTGAAGTTCACCTTCCTAAATGGAGTGTTGAAAGAGGAATTTTATGTGGATCAGCCACTTGGATATGAAGTTTCGAGTCAAGAAAGCAAGGTATATAGACTGAAGAAAGCCATTTATGGGTTGAAGCAAGCTCCACGAGCATGGTACAATAGGATTGACTCATATTTGATGAGCAATGGCTTTAGAAAAAGTGATGGTGAGCCCACTCTTTACATCAAGGCGACAAATGGTAAGATTTTAATTGTTGTCTTGTATATAGATGATCTAGTTTTTACCGAGGATGATGATATCCTCATTGTTGATTTTAAAGAGGCCATGAAAAGAGAGATTGAAATGACAGATTTAGGTCTCTTGAGATATTTTCTAGGCATAGAAGTAAAATAGATGTATGATGGTATATTTATCTCTCAAGAAAAATATACAAATGAAATATTGAAGAGATTTAGGATGTTTGAATGCAAGTGATTCGGGGAATATTTTCACTAAAATTTGAAGTATCTCTAGTTCTCTAGAATTCAACACCATTAGAAAGATTTCAGAGTCCTTGTTCCAACGCAACTTGAACGGAGCAAAAAGGAGGTTGTATGCAAGAGTTATGCTTGGTCAAAGGTTTGGCCAAATAGGCGAATCAGGCATTCAAAAAGGTGAAAATTTGATTGTCTCAAATCCAAGAAAAAATGAAACCAATTTGTAGTTCTCGTTGCTCTGATTCTGGAACTATCTTTAGTTTCAAAAATGGAGTCCGTATGAGCAAAATAGAGCTAGTCAAAGTTTGCAGACAAAAAAAGTTGACCAGCCCAAATGACAACGTCAACATGACGTCACCATGTTGATGTGGCAATTGACTGGATGGTGAAATGGAAATTGTAGGTGATGTGGCAAAAATCTCACAAATTGCACGTACACCATGCTTTATTTTTGAAAAATAATAAAGTGGTGGAAGTTTATTCCACAAAATCCATGTGGTGGGATTGGATTTTGTGGGATTCCAACTGAATTTGGTGGGATCCAAATCTCCTAAAAATCTGAAAGATTAACTCATAAAAAAATAAAGAAAAACAACTTAAAAAGACTTAAAACCAAATGAGCTCGTGAATAGGTGTCAAGGGCTTAAACAAATTAAATTGATTTTTTATGGGGAAGTTATTGTTTTTTATAAACGAGTTAATGTTTTTTTGTAAGGCTTATAATTATAAAAGCCAAAGGGGAGGTTTATTTTTTTATTTTTTTAAATATGGAGGTTACACCCCATATAGCATATTTTTATGTATAAAAAAGGGGTGTAGGTTCTTAAATTTTCAACCAAGTGATGTGAAAACTTTAGAGGGATTCTAAGATATCTTTTGAGCCATTTTTGTACGTCGGATAACTGTTACACTATCGAAGTGTTGGAAGGGAATGGTCATAGTGTAATTGTAATTTCTGATTGAGGAGCTTAATCGGATCGGTCACTCCATTGGAGCGGACCTGAAGATGTAGACATGATTGTGGTAAACTCCATTATCAGATTGTTTGCACTTTCTCTCTTCTTCTCTCTCACATTCTGATTTTCACCTTATGCATAATTTCAATAATATACACATGTTTGAATTCCCATTATATTGTTAAATTAAGAATTCAATTATGCAATTAGTCTAGATCCTAATCAGATCAAATTTGGTATCAGAGCATTTGGTAACTAGTATCGCAGATTTGTTATGAATGCTAACAAGATCCAAGATTCAGAAGGGCGAAAGATTCAGAAGGGTGAAGGAAAGCTTGAAGAATATAATCTTGAGATAGGGAAATGAAGAAATTTTCCAAAAATTTATGTGTCTGGAATGGAGGTACCCTAAGAACTCAGTGAGAAAGAGTTTTGAAGAGCCTTCTGGAAAATGAGAGTTGTGTTGGAGATGCTTCTCAAAGAAAGGGAAGAACACATGAAACTTGAAGAAGATAATGCATTGAAGCAAGAAGATCATGGAGATATTAAAGGCAAGAAGAAGCAACCAGGAGGTGGTGATGAACCCCCAAAATTTCCAATGTCTACTCCTCCTTCTTCTCCTTCTTCTTCTACACATTCTCAGTCTGCTAATCCTTTTAAGGGTGTAAATAAACCTCATATTAAATTGGATGTTAAATTTGAACTACCTAAGTATTGTGGTGAATTAGATGTTGAAAAACTAGATGACCGAATTCAGCAAGTAGAAGTCTATTGTAGAGTCCAAAACCTCTTTGATGATGCTTCTAGGATCTAGTTAGCCACTCTTCGATTGGGAGGTTCAGCTCTCACCTGGTGGGAGAATAGGACTAGAGAAAAAAATTCACAACATGGTAGAGTCAATTTGTCTTGGTTAGAATTTGTTAGTGCTCTTAAAAAGCAGTTTTATCCCCTAGGCCATATGCAATAGTTAATGATGATCTGGAAAACTTTTAGGCAAGGGAAAGGATAGTCTGTTCAAGATTACACCCATGAGTTTTGTAAAAAGGATATTGCCTTAAATGTACCTTTGTACACCCAGGATACTTTGTTAAAGTACATAGGAGGTCTTCACTCATATCTCAGACATTCTATTTTTGTCTTGAACCCTAGTAATTTGGATGAAGTTTGTGTCCAATCTATACATTTAGAGTCAAGAGGAAAGGGTTATTTTATTGATAAGTTTGATAATGATAACTTTGTAAAGAAAAAATTTAAGGTTGCAGAGATAGGGAAAAGAAAGAAGACAGCTACAGTAAAGAAGGATGACAAGCTTTCTTGCTCCCATTGTGACAGGAAGGGTCATGATGAAGATCCTTGTTGGCAGTTGCATCCGGAATTGAAGCCTGAGTGGGCTCAGAAACAATATAAAAAAACATAAAGGTAAGGAGAAAGACACAAATGTTGTTATGAATCTTGGTTTTGATTCTGATGATGAAACTAAGATAACAGCTATGGGTTTGAAAGGTAAAGCTATTGTTTCCAGTGTCTCCTTTGATAGTTGTGCTTCTACCTCTAAAGTTAATGATGTCTCTGAAGATAAGAATAGGAATGAGCTGTTTCATTTAAGGGTTGTTGCTAAGAACATTAAAATTGATGCACTCATGGATAGTGGTTCTCAAGTTAACTTATTTTATGAAGATGTAAGAAACTTGGGATTGAAAACTACACTGCATAAGAAACCTTATCCACTAGGTTGGATTTGCGAGAATGATAAATTGCAAGTAACAAGACAATGCACCTTGAGATTCACAATCACTAGTAAGTTTGTGGATGGAGTACAGTTTGATGTGGTTCCACTAGATATTTGTGGGATAGTTTTGGGTATCCCTTATCTATATGATCAGAAAGCTATTTTCTATAGGGAAAAGAATCATTATCATTTGTTTAAAGATGGAATTTAGTATAATGTACATTCTTATTGGATTAAGATTGGTCGTTCTTTTACCAACACATGGCAATTAAAGAGGGTAATTAATGCAAGTAAAGATTCAACTCTTATGTATGTCAGTACAGGTGGTTCTAGACATGAACTTGGAGTAGCTAACTAGGGTCAGATGTCGCAGGGTGCACCCACAGTATAGCATGAGGGAATGGTGATTGAAAGCATTGATGGTCCCTTGGGTAAAAAAATTTATGTTGCGAAAGATTGATATGTTGTTGATTTATCCTCTTTCATGTTCAACTTGATGCTAGTCCATGTTTGTTGGTTAGTGGCTATGGCAGTTGATGTAGATGCTTATGGAAGTGATAAAATGATGTTTATGTTCAACAATGTTGTTGCAGTCTTCATTGTGATTATGAGCCAAGTATACAAATATACAAATGATACAGGACAAGTGGAGAGGCCAAGTCCTCACTTGATGTTTGAATAAATGCCACTTTTGGAGGTCCAAAAGTTCTCTAGTGGGGAGGCCTGATCCGGGGGATATTTTCACTGAAAATTGAAGTATCTCCAATTCTCCAAAATTCAATACCATTAGAAAGATCTCAGATTCCTGGTTCCAATGCAACTTGAATGAAGCGAAAAGGAGGTTTTATGCAAGATTTATGCTTGGTCAAAGGTTTGGTCAAATAGGTGAATTAGATGTTCAAAAAGGTAAAAAATTTATTGTCTCAAATCCAATCAAAAATGACACCAAGTCATACTACTTGTTGCGTTGATTTCGAAACTATCTTCGGTTTCAAAAACGGAGTCTGTATGAGCAAAATAGAGTCGGTCAAAGTTTGTAGAAAAAAGGTTGACCAATCCAAATGATGACGCCAACATGACATCATCACATGTTGATGTGGCAATTGACTGGATGGTGACATGGAAATTTCAAGTGATGTGGAAAAAATCTCACAAAGTTCATGTACACCATGCTTTATTTTTGAAAAATAATAAAGTGGTGGAAGTTTATTCCACAAAATCCATGTGGTGGGATCAGATTTTGTGGGATCCAAATCTCCTAAAAATGTGAAAGATTAACTCATAGAAAAAAGATTTTGAAGGTATGTTAATGGCACCAAAGGATATGACATTTTGTACTAAATAACAAATGAGTTTGGGTTGGTTGGATACACAGATAGTGATTGGGCAGGAATTTTGGATGATACAAAAAGCACAACAGACTATGTATTTTATTTGGGTTTGGGAGCTATCTCATGGGCTTCCAAGAATCAACCCATAGTTTCCCTATCAATAGCCAAAGTTGAGTACATAGCAAAAAATGCAGCAACATGTCAAGCTATTTGGCTGAGAAGAATCTTGGCATATTTGAGAGAAGAAAGAGAGGATGGAACAACAATCCTTTGTGACAATATTTCATTAATAGCTTTGACAAAAAAGCATGTGTTTCATGGAAGAAGCAAGCACATTGAAATTAGGTATCATTTTATTAGAGAATTGGTTGAAAATGGTGAAATTAGAATGGAATTTTGTAGGTCTGAGTAGCAACTAGCAAACATATTCACCAATCCTTTGAGCAGGGACAATTTCAAGTGCCTAAAGAATAGTTTGGGCATTGTTGATTTGGATCAGGATTGATCTTGTTTCGTCGACTCAAGACAAAGGGGGAGTGTTGGAAAATTTCTCCCAAGCCTCTTGTCGTTGCCACCTACCTGTTAGGAGCATTTGTTACCAACAACTGGAAGATTGTCTTTGGGATTTGCTTCCCCAACTTGCTCCTGACATGCAGCTCAATCTACAAAAGAATTAAATTTGGTAGGTGAATTCAAATTTTGAGAGCAAATGTTGAAGACACAAAAAAGGAATGAATGTAGACAGTAGCAAGTTAGTGCACAAAAATTTTTTTGCAGCAGTAGTCTGAGAAAAAAAATATTTTTTGAGTTCTCTGTGCAGTTCAGAGAAAATCCTGAATAGAAACAATTGTATTTTATTTTTATGTGTTTGAGCAATGATTGCTCCAGATAGAGCTCTATGTAGCTCCTTACAGTGAGCTCCCAGAAGCTCCTAAAAGTTATCAGTATGTATGAGCAGCTCTTGATTGCTCCTAGTAGTTTGTAATCTGTAGTTTAGTTTTATTTTCTGATTTTTTAAGTTTACCCTTGTAATTTCATTTCTATCTTATTGAATAGAAAATAAATTGCATGTCTCCTTGCATTATTTTTTCTTCCACATTTTGTTTGGGTATTCCCAATTAATTGGGAAACAAAGCAGAAGCTGTGTTATTCTATGCATTAAAAAATTTGACACCTCCATGTTTCATGAAGTTTGTTACAAATTTATAGAAGCTAAAATGCCACATTGTAGGCTGAGGAAGAGGCACAGGTATTGAGAGTTTGAAGGCAACTATTACTTCTCCATGTTGCAAAGCTCAAGAAGAGACAAAGGCACGTTTCAAGGAGAAAGAATAAGTCTAGGAGTTGATTAATTCTTACCCACATTGCATCCACGTGTTCTTTCATTTACACTACTAGGTACCCTTTTTTAGCCTCACTCAAGGTATTTTTAGAAGGGTTTCATGGGTATGTGCAAGATCATCATAGAAAAAACAGGCTTTTAAGTGGCGATGAAAATTCAAAAAATCAGAGTTAGACAACTTGACATAAAAATTTGAATAAGTTATCTATATTATTTTAAAAATATGTAAGAATAGAATTTTTAGAAAATTGAATTTAGTTTCTAAACTACTAGGTTTATTTAAAAAAAAGAAAAATCTATTTGGTAAAATTTGAAATTTCAATGCAGTAGTACTTAAATTTCAGGAAAAAAATAAGAAGTAGGTGTCTGTCTGACCACCCTAAGCACAATAAAATGATAATATTTTTTTTATAATATTTTAGATATAAGTAGAGAAATCATGTCCCGATGTGATGCATATTTTTTTGTAATTATTTTTTAAATAAATAATTAATTATGATTTTTTTATTACAACTTTTAAAATATATAAAAACTTGTATGTCTAACCACCTTATCTTGGTCAAAACTTCATGAAGTTCATTTGTTTTTTAATTCTATAGTATGTGAAGCATAGAATGTGATGCATGTTTAGAATTCAAAAAATGTGATACCGTTTAAAAACTATAGATGTTTTTCAATCAACCTATCAATTAGGACTTTAGTCGTAATTAAAATAGAAAATGAATAATAATTATTTATTAAATTCAAATTAAAGCATAAATTATATTGATGGAAAGTTAAAAATCTCCTTTAAAAACCTTTTTCATTTCATCAAATTTGGGTAAAAAAAAAATCTCTAACCACATGGGTCATCATATCACTTACATATCACCACTTTTTGGTCCATCATGATCATGCACATACCCTCATATATTACAAACATGTAGATGTTGTGTTGAGTAATAGTTTCCCTTTTTGCACATCATCTTTCACCATTTTATATTTGATTCAGATGTATATGTGTCAAAGAAGAGTTCCCAAATACCATTAAACCTACAATATTCATCATTGCTAGTTAAAGGATCAAGGTCTGCCAAGTGTTGTGTCTTTATCATGGTGTGCATAAAAGGTCTTTGAACCCTTAAAGTAGGTCTCAAAAAAGTTAAGACTCCAAAAACAAGAGGTTTTCATGAGCACAGTCAAGAAACAATAAAGATAGCTATTGAATAGTGATACTAAGGCACTATTTGAATCTAGATAAATTAGCAAAAGATGACAACCACCATACAAAGCCAACACGGAGATTGAAGATGCATGCATAGTCATAAAGAAGGATGATAAAATAGTCTTACAAAGAATATTATAGTGATGATAGTTATCATGATTGTTAAATACATGGGTACAGTAACAATAAATGGTAAATGACAACCAATGATAAAGTAGGTGAGATTGAAAAAGAAGACAAGATGGTTGTTAAAACTATTGGTTTAGTGAAAACAAAAGAAGATGTTAGTAATCCTGGATATATAGAAAGTTTCAAAGTCAGAGATGGAAATGAGAAACATAAAAGATTTATCTCAGATTATGCAAATAAAAGATCATGATTTATGTTTCATGAATCCTATGACGAGACATAATGCAAAAAATGAAAGAGAATGATAGTAATAAAGGAGGCAGCAGGTTATCAAATAATGCCTTGAGTTGGAGAAGTGTTGTGTATGACAGTCAAAGGGTTTGAAACAAATGTTATAACCTTTTAAAAAGAAAAAGGGCATAAAGATGAAGCTTTGAAAAGACAGTCATTTGGTGCATGAGATTGCAGATTTTAGGTTCCAATGCAAAGATGAACTAAGAAACTTTAATTATTATTGTTGACCTTATGCTAAGATCTTTGTCCTTTTTTAGTATCTTCACTTTATGTTATTTTAACCCCAATGTTTCTATCGTTCTTGTGTTTTTCTAGTTCTGAAGTTTACCTAGAAGGAATAGGTTTTGTCAGTTATTGACCATATGTTGCACCTCGTTAAACTTTACAATGTCAAAACCCCTTGTCTTGTTCATGTCATGTATGTCTATCAAGGTGTCCTATATAGCACTCGTGCCATCATTTTAACATGAATAATTTGTAGATTATCTACCATCATGGAGTATTATAGTGGAAAAATTATTTCATGTGAATGCTTAAGCTATTAATTATCAGTAGTCAAGTGGCAAGGGATATGATGATTGTCTTGATAAGATTTCAATTTCAACTGTGCTAATTGAGAAAATATTTTGGAGGTGACTTGAAAAATACTTTGGGAAAGGGTGGGGCTTTTAAATAGATAGGCTTTCCATAAAAATGTACAATTTTGGAGATTTGTCAAGGACATGATTTATGAATGAAAAAATAACATATATCAAGGAGTTCTACCATCTTAGGTGTCGCACCATCTTAGGTGTGAGACCAGTAGGTGGAAGATACCTAAGGAAATTTGGGAAGAAAGAACTTGCATATTCTATAATAAGGGAGAGGTAGAGACGGAATGTCACTTTGTCATGGAATGCACGGCCTATGAAGATATTTGTATCTTGTACACAAATACTTTAAGTGTGGACAATATGCAGCAGTTATTTGAGGAGGATAAGATCAACCAGACGGCCAGCCTTCTAGTCAAAATTAGCAGCAGGAGATCCGACTTGGAAAAGAGCTCGATGACGAATTAGGTTGTTTGTTTCGGTCCCATAGACTGTTTAGTCTCGTGGACGTCATTAAAATCTTTCATTCATTCATACCATTGCTTGTGTTAACGCCAATAATTACTACTGAAATGATAAAAGGTTGAGGTCCGAGGACGAGCTGGACTGGAGGATTGTGAGGAGAGTAAATAGCGGCTCGTTATCCTTCCACTGTAGGGAGAGGGAGGTTATCGTTGCTCTGTGAAACCAGCCTCATGCGCTCCCCTCCCGCTTTAGGCCACAAGACAATCTGCCCCCCTTCGAGGGAGGGCCTTGCAACAACTCTCTACTTGGATAAGGGCGGGCCACACAACATGCCATGCCGCTCTTCTCCCCTCCTCGCTGTCCAAGACTCTCCTGTCTTTCAACCTTATGCGCCCCTACTCGGGTTAAAGGCTCACATTACTAAGCTCGACATCTTTTCCTTCTCCATCGCCCACACATAGAAGCGCTTTCTTCCACCAGCTGTCCCATGTGGGATTTATAAATGCCTCATACGCTGCCTCTTTCAACTGCTATGGACACCACCAACTAATCCCATGACCCTCCTTTGAACACATTTGAGTTTCTGATGCTATGCACGGATTACCTTTACATATTTTTGAATGTCATCTTCGCAATTGGCTTGTTTCTCTTGGCACCATAACATGATCTATCTGTTGCCAATTTTCAAGCAGAGGACGAGATGAGCTCGGATTCCCCTTCCAGACATAATGTTTGGTGCTATTGAAGTAACCGATGCTTGAGATTCATTGGACCAAGCATGCTATTTATATTCGATACTATTGCATGCTCAACTTACATTTAAGCCAGTAGGATTGTTCAGAATTTTGATCCATATTTGTTCGGTATTAGAGTTCATGAACTGAATTTTATTTTCTTCTTTAATGCATCTTCATGTGCTATTATTTTTTGCCATATTATAGACCATATTGATCCTTTCCTCTGTGAGCGTATCTATAAATCATTGCGTTCCACGCGAAGACATCTCTGCCACTTCATTTCATCGAACACTTTGTAGGTGTAATGGATATTTCCACATTTGGCATACATGCTCACGACTCCATTTAAAAATGTGAGCATGGAGCTGCTTACCCCATTGTATTGCTCAATAATTCAATATTAGGCTAACTTAATAACAAGGATTTCACTTCCTTTTTAATATTTTACACTTGTCTTAAAGATACATCCTTACATAGATAAATATATTAGTATGATACAACATTTAGTATTGATTTGAACTTCTAATTGCACATTCCTTGCAATTTTTCTTTCATATTGTTTCTTTTTTAATTTCCATTTAGATTTACAAAACAATAAGTCGATGGCATTTACATCCACATTCTTCAAGCATTTATTTTGACCTTTCATTGTAGCTAGGGAATAAAAGATAAACAGTTCAACTTTTTTATCACATATCCCGTTTAAGAATCGGGGATCCACATGAAATAATTAAAAATTGGACCATGTTAAATTATGCCTATGATTGGGTGAAAGCGTGAGCTATTTATGTAAAATTATTCATAATTACTTTTCTTTTCTTCTTTCTTTTGGTCACCAAAGACGTAGAAAGTGAACTAAATTGGTCATATGTTTATCAAATGCATGATGTTTGTGTTTTAATATTGGTAAATTTTGAGAGGTTGGAGTTAAATTTTTCTTTAATGGGTATGTAGTGTGAACATTTCATAAACACTTGGTGGTTATGAGTGATCGATGCTGGATTTATTTTATTTTTTGGGTATTACAACTATTTATCTATGCTTTTAGTTAGCAAATCGAGATAAATTTTCAAAATATATTCAATCTTTGAGTGTCTCCATTATCAAGAAGTTAATAAGTCTATCAAGAATTATTTGAAGCTTGTTAATTTTTCACATTTTATAAGCATTGATATTACTCTTTGGGAACACTAGAGTTTGAATTAAAATTACATAAATAGTGGTTAAAATTGTCTTTAAGTATTTTATAAATATTGAAGGTAATTATATTCATAATAAGTGGATTGATTTATGTAGTGACCCTCCTGATGACACTTTTATTTTTAGCTATTTTGTGACACTGTTAGCAGTTAGACCTTTGATATTATGTTGTTTCGATGTTTTATGTCATGATTTATATGACCGGTTGTGAAACTCAGTTGATGATAGATTATTTTATGATGTGATGTTTACTTCATGAGATAACATTTTATGATGATTATTTATGTTGTTTTATTTTATACATGATGATATTATGTTAGTTATATGTTTACGTCAGTTGGTGAAGGAGACGATTTAGCAGTACTCATTAGTGAGTGCCCTGGTACATCGTGATTCTTCTTCACAGTGTGTTTTCATATTTATACATGTTGTTGGATTAATCGTGCAGAGTTATGCAACCTTTAGGTATAGGCATCGACTCCACTCACGTGTCAGGTTTGAGCGTGCCATGACCCAATGGAATTATCAATGGGAGATAGACTTGTCTTCTGTCCTTAGCCTTCATTCTGAAAAGAACGAGTATCTATCATCACCATTTTTGTCATGTCACCTGTTTGTCGCGTGCTTGCAGTCGTTTGTTAATGATTGAGTCTGTAATGTTATATTATGTTAATTTAGATTATTTTAATGTTTTAATTAATATTAATGGTGCTTTATTTGATTTGATGATTTAATTAAATTAGAAAAGTTATTTTTAGTTTATCAAGTGATTAAATTAAAATATTAAAATATATTGTTTTGAAAAGAGCATTTAATTGTAAATTGATTTCATTATTCAATTTGACGTTTCGAAAATAAAAATTTTAGTGGTGATCTAAAGTTGAAATATCTTGTTATCTTTTTGTGTCTATTGAGTTTTAATTGATGCATGTGTTGCATGTTGTAACTGAAAGTTAAAGTTGAGACTTTCGAATAATGGAAAAAATGATATAATCTTGAAAATGATCATTCTTGCACACATTTTCTTTTTGGATATTCAAACAGTAGGAAGCAAAAAATAATTGTTTTTCACAAAAGATATTTCTAGAATTTTGGATTTGAGGAATTGATCATAGAAGTTGCAAATTGTATTAAAGACTGTGTTCAGTTTGTGAAAAGTAGAAGGCTTGAATTTGCGGGGTTTTGTTGTGTTCGTTCTCCATTTTCAGGGAAACACTTTCAAGTTATTTTTTTGTTAAATTTTCAAAGTATATTTCGATATGAATATGTTAAATTTCTGTTGTGAAAACTTCATCTTCAAATCCTGTATACACCATAGAAAGCTGAAATATGTTAATGTCTGAAACTAGAATTAATGGCGAGGGTGAATTCGAAGTAGATAAATGAGATAATGTTTTCATCCTTGTCCATGAATGTGTTGGAGGTCATAATTTTTCTTATCACCGTTATCCTTGTTTCTTAGATGTAATTTTGTTGGTTTCGTTGGTAGCTATCTTGTTATCTTACCTGTGATCAAACTCCTTGTATTTTGTGGCCATGGATATGTCATACCATTCCTCTGTCTAGGCCGATGGGAAGCAGTGGCTAATCTTGAGTATCGTGGTGATATTTAGCTATGGTTACCTCAACTTGTGATATTGTTGCCTTTTAAGATTCCTACTTGTGTTGAGATTTGATAATGCTCACGGGTCTTATCCATTAATGGTCGTCGGTTTAAAATTTGGACCTTTGTATCTTGTTCTGGTCTCTTTGTTTTCACGTTTGTCTTAATATGGAGATCGACTGACGAATACTTGGTGTTATAATCCCTCTGTCGTACCCTTATCGAAAAAATATTGGATCAATCATGTACAAAATTCTTTATAACACTAATTTTTACCTATGTCTGCATGCGGTGCGTAGCACACGCCTCTCCTTCACACGGTCTTGATTCTTTAACGTGGTTTATGCCGGTGATCATTACTTCTTAATCCTATATTTTATTTTGTCTGAGGTTTTGTATTACAGCGCTACTTTCTTACCTCCACCCTTGCTCGAGACTTTTTCTTTTGGTTCGCATGTGTTTGGTTTCCACCATCCATTGTTCTTCGAATTTTATTTTGCATGTGAATTTTGGTTGCTTAGGCTGGTTTCTTCTCTAAACAAGGTCAATGGAATCTTGTCCTGGTCAATATTGATATATTTTCTCTCCTCAAACTTTTGTTACAACTTTCCAACCTATGGTTGTTGGTGTAAAACCCAAACACTTCTTTCTATTGAAGAACATGTCCAAGGGAGTTTGCATGGCATCGACTGCACAGTTCTATTAAGCCCTTCATTATCTTACTGTGTTTATTATCCTTGTTGTCTTTGTCTACTGTGAAAGGCATATCGCGTATTATTTATTTGGTTAATCGTTTGCATGTAGCATGCATGCATCGACTGTCAGTGCAAACCTCAACCTCTTGTGTGTAGTCCTCTGGTTTGCCCTATAAGCAATTAGACTATATCAATTTAAGTAATATATGCTTGAATATGCATTGCACAAACCTTCCTCTTGTGCATTTATGTTTTTCAAACCTTCTTTACGGGATTCCATACCTTACACGCCTTAGGTATGTCACATTTTTAGACTGTTTAGTATTCAGTTTTTCCACTGTCGTTGCATGCATCTCAGATGCATATAATTTAAGTTTTGCATGCGTACTTCTTGATTCTATTTTGAGATTTTGATTCTAACCTTAGCCTAGGGCGGTGATGCACGCAGTTCGTTGTATGTGTTACATAGATTGGTTTACATCTTTATAATAACTGAAACTTGAAAATCGAGTATAGTTATAAAGTAGTTTTTTTAAATTGCCTATATTCTATGCTTGTGTCTATGTTTATCATACCAAAGGAATCTGCCACTTCATGGTGGAAAAAGAGATTTAATGTTATGAATAAGTATCTAACTAATTCTCTTGATATTTGAAGTATCTCTGAATTAAAACAATGGTGACTGAACTAAGAGTTAACTAGAGTGGTAATTCAGTGTTCTTAGCTTTGGGTTAAGCATGTGATTGTCTGGGAATTACCACACAACCGAAATAATCATCTAAACCAACCAATATAAAATAAAACCGATATGTGGTTAATGATATATATTACACTCGGTGTAAACATTTGCAATATGCATTAACATATGTGTGAGACATGTTTATTTATATCTACTATATTAAGAAATACATTACTTCGAACTTCGAAAGTTAAACATCACTTTTATAAAATAAAATATCTTGGTATTAAAAATAAAATAAAATAATATGTACATATAGATTCTTACATGTATTTATAAACTTATGTAATTATATTCTCGTATGTTTCTTTTATTATGCAAGGGCATGGGTATAAATATAAAATTTAACTAGCAAGTAAATATTGTCGTACTAGGTATGATTGTAAATATGGGAAATAGAAAATATAAAGTTTGATGTGGTATTAATTGGATTGTATATATGGATGTTCTTGTATGAATGGAAATAATTGTGCTTGAAATAATATAGTTAGAAATATTGTATGGAGATTTTAGAAATTTATCCTATGTTACCTGGTTATGTGGATGAACATATTGAAGAAAGTTAAGTAAATGATTGTTGTAAATTTAATGAAGGAAATTAGTTATTTTATATGGATAATAGAATAAGAGTGCCTTGTTAGGTTCATCATCTAGTATTTTGATGTGGTTACCTCATATACCCACT